>DWQT01001434.1:0-16775 GCA_018244895.1 Myscelus amystis hages
TGTGTTCTGGTTTGAAGGGTGTGGTAAGGGAGACATACTTTTTCGAGGCATTCCAACTTAGTCCTCAGGGGTAGAGGAGCATCTGTGGTCGGCCTGAGATATTAATCTAATTTTATCTGGGGTCGATTACAAATGTCCATGGGCGGCAGTAGCCACTTACCATCAGGTGGACTGCACACTCGTCTTCTACTTCCATACTATAAAAAAAATACGAAGATATTGTTAATTGTTAAATACACGTCGATGATAACTCTTACATAATTTTCATCTTATGACAAACTCAGGGAAAGGTTAAAGTAATTGTTTAATAAATATTATATTATTCTATGTACCGGCCGCTTTCAGAAGTTTTCAATAATAATTATTCAAGCAATTTGCCTTTGGAGTTTGCGGCCTTAATTGATTTTCATTGCTTATTTTCGTACCCTTTTTGTTGAAAACGGGGAGTTTATAAGCATCCTTGAACAGTTGAAAATAAATTACGGTCCATTTTTTATTTTAGAACTCCGCTAGAGATGCAAACGTGAAAGGAAAAATATGTGTATTATTTTTTATATAATTTACTAAACTTTAGATTAAGGAATCCTATGTTGAGACTTCATCAATATGGGTATCTTGATATCGATTGTACTATCGTTTTCCCGGCATAAAACACATTGTAACATTTTTAGCATTTCAGTAAAACAGGGAAATCTCTCACAAGTAGTCCGGAGTTAGTTTGACACCTAGAAGTAGCACAAATAATCATGTTCATCGCACAAGTACCTATATCTTCTGAGTGGGAATCGAACCTACAATCGTCTAGATGAATTACCGCTGGAGCAACAGCCCCGTCGAATGGTATTACAGTAATAATATAGGTAAACGTTTTATTTGTACGATAATTTGACGATTAAGTTGGTGCTGTCTGTGTGCGTGTGTTTGGGTATGTGTGTGTGTGTGACAGTATCCCGAGAACGGAGCGCGTAATGTGTGGAAGCGCACAATTGGGCAGGCGTTGGCAAGCGCCCCATTCAATTCCCATTATCTCAGCCTCGAGAATTGCCTCGTGAAAATGTATGTCTATGGAAAATACGAGTGTCTTGCGTAACCGCTCTTAATGGAAATATTAGTTGGCTGCTCGGCTTACTCCGGTTACGTTTTGTACTGAGAAAATACACAGCTCCTTATGTTTTTATAAAGAAAAAACGTGAAACGTCGTGTTCAAGAAATATTAAAGTAAACCCTTCCTCCTACTGCCTAACGGGCTTGTTTGAAATGTCGCTTCGTTTAAGTTTGGTCCTCGAAATCTTCTGTATCAACGTAATAACACGCTTGTTATAGCGATGTAAGTTTTCGCAAATGTATGAACCAGGTGCAAAATAGCCTAATTGTCAACATGTATGAATAACAGTGTAGTGAAATTTCTATCGCGATTTGAACCCGGACCTCCGGAGTGGGAAACTGAGTTTCAAACTAAGTGACTAACTAAGCTATCACTGTTACTTCAACCCTGAACTAAGTATTATAATATATTCGCTTGTCACTTCTGCTACAAGCCGTGGCAACAAGCCAACTGGCTTGAGCGAGAGGTCAAATCGAGAGCAAATTTCGGCAACCGCGCACCGTCCGGCCCTCGATACAATATTCATAGTGTCATACGATCTATAAAACCGCACTTGAAACAAAAAGGAAATTATTGTCGTTATGTGAACAGTCTTCAGCGAAACATTTTTGCATGAAACACATTTGCAAAACAAAACAAATTCTTTAAACGATGTAACTTGTTTGATACTTCATTCCAGTCCAAACTCATCCACTTTAAGTTTGGAATTATGCGAATACTAGCTGCCCCCGCAAGCGTTGATTTCATTTACACGTTTGACATTTGACACTGCGACGGTAGCGCACGGATAAAATGCGAAACCTTCCCAGAATCAACAAATATGAAAATTTAATAAAAAAACACTTTTTCCCACACACTAAATTGTGAATCTAAACCATTCTCAAGTCCCCTTGAATAGACACAACAAATTTCATCAAAATCGGTGAAGTCGTTTAGGAGGAGTTCAATTACATACACACGCACAGAAGAAATTATATAGTATTATATAAGATAGTATAAGATAGGAAACATTGAAATACCAAGTCATTCCCTATTTTGACGACCAAAAGGAAAATAACTTTCACATCATAATATTCACACATGCCTACAAAGATGTATAAATAGAGGTATTTTTCATCATGCTGATGTTGATAGCGTCGGCGCGGTATTACTGTACAATTGTTCCATACTAAGGGCGTGTACACGTGTGTCAGTGTTTTCGTTCATATATGTACATGTCACTGTCGTTGCCATATTTACGTTCGCCCGAAAGCGTCTTTCATTTGCCTCGTCCCTGTCCGTTCCCGCTGGATGACGTGACGTCACTTAGCGCGACGGAAGTAGTTTCGCTGACTTTTACGCTTCTCATCTTATTCAGCACAATATCCATAATGCCAATCGAGACTTGAATTATAGCAATTAGTGCGTATTTGCTCACATTTTCGTGTTCCGCTTTATCCTATGAAGTAAGTTATAAAGTATTAGAGCACCAAACATAAATTCCTGTTTATTTTCCTCAAACGCACAGATATAATTGTAGCTGTGTACTCCATATGTCATCCATATCAATTCATAGAGCTGGTGAACTTAACTGACATTAAATGTTATAAGTACATTATACTGTAGCATGTTATTGTAATCCCGAATGGGTCCACTGCATACGGATAAATGATATTTAATCGATACAGTGATTGAAATATAAACGGAATGCTTTGGTATCAGGCGTGCAATTAAGTGCACTTGTTATGCGACCGAGCGGCGTGTAGTTGCGCCCTCTCGCTCGCTCGTCACCGATGCTGTTGAAGCGCCGACAGATACCTGCGGCAAGCGGTAAACAAACACGGCTTGGCTACTGCTTAATGGTCACGTAAATATGTATGTGCTCAAGAACGAATTGGTAGATTTATCAAGTGTACGAATGCACTTTTTGTTATTTAGCATTATTCATAATGTTTGGTTAACCTACTGTCAACTTAAATTGGTGTACATAGGTGAGGATAATTGCACTTCAATGTAACTGAATACACAACGCGCTTCAGTAGTCGCGGTGCCACGTCGGCCGGCGGCGGCCGGCGCCGGCTCGTCCGGGTATCTCCGCGGAGTCCTTTGACACGCCCGAGCGGCTCCTTCAGCGCTCCGATTAGTTCGTCCCGAGTATTTTTCTATTTGAACGTCTCCCGAGTTTTAATATTTCAATAGAAATTTTCTCTGCTCGGCTTTTGAACCGAAATCTTTCTTTTGATTTCGTTCGTAAGCTTTGATCCAATCGCGAAATTCTTGAATTCCTTATATTTAAAACATATTTTGGTTGCATTTAAGGTTTTTGCACTATTTGGATAAAATTGCTCTATTATTATGTAGGTACTACATTCCTATTGTATTAGGTCACATGAAAATTAATAAAAAAAATACTTACTAACCAAGGGAATTAAATAAGGTAATCGAATTGTTAGAAATGTTGTAAGAATTGTTTATTTCAATAAAGTAGGATTTACGGAGAACCCATCGAAAACAGCGCCATCTGTCATTTCGTTTCGCGCGATTTACGTAATCGCCTATGAATCACGGCAAGCGGCGCGGTCCGACCGTACGTATCCGCCAATTGCGGCGGTGTATTAACGTCTTCAAGATCGCAATCCTATGAACGATTCGGTTAGTTAATTGAATCGGGCGTTACTTTGCACAAGAATATATTATCAAATTCAGATTTTTAGAAATTTGGCATGTTGATGTATATTTTTGCATGTGGCCGCCTCGTTGCGAGACAGCAGGTGTGACTATGTGCTGTGTTGTATTGCCATCTCAGATGGTTGCACAGTAACATTAGCCTAATTTTAAAACATTTTATAATGGAACAGGACTAGATTCTATTTAAATATCCATAAACATACCGTTTTACTACTAATTTAAACCTATTTACCTTTTTTACCGCCTGTTCTAAATTACTTTCACTAATGAAAAGGGCTAAAAGCGTTTTATCTCTTCCTCTTTGTTCCTTTTCCGATTCGTTTCGTCGGCCCGCTCGGTGGCTATCCTTATCTAGGTGCTTTCTACCGCCCTGCGTATTTTCTCAAGCCACCTGACAGGAAACCAGGCCTTCTGTAGACATTTCAGGTGGCCTAAGATGCAAGCATGTAGGTACATACCTTGCTAAATAAATCTACAATTAATCATCTATAGATCAGTTATAGTGCGCCATACAAGAAAATTATATAATAAACGTAATTATATAAACACATAGTGTAAATAAATTCTTAAGGAGCACAATTGTTTAATTAAGACTAAACTTAAATTTTTCTCTTAACAGTTTAGAATACAAATTCAATATTGTTTTAACTAACTTCAAACATAAATATACCTATTATATAGTTACATAGCAGGAAAATGAATAATGTGTTTTCACTTTTAATTACATTTTGCTGATATGTTTGTTACAAAGAACGCTACTACGAAACCAACTGACCTACTTCAGTGAGAAGACGGAGGTAAAAAATTCCTACCCTTTCAGCACATTTACAAATAATACATAAGTGAATAATAACAACGTAGGAGTGTGTTCACAAATAACATCCGCTATAAGCCTACATGTCGAACAAATCCGGACCGCTTAGATTATGCTTATTGTTATGGAGGCCGGGTATCCGCTGGCCCTTTATTTGTTCCACGCCCTAAACTCGACGTAGCTCTCCACGGGAGACCTTATTACGTACACGTCTAGGACCATTTTCGAACTTAGTCGGAGCATAGTTTGCTTCGCTGACCAATTCTCTCAAACATCAGCAGATTGTTTCCGCATGAATATTTCATTATTAATACAGTACCTGCTCAGTACGCGTTGCAAATGAGCGGCCGGCTTTCGGAAGGTTATCGCCTCGTTACGAGTACTTGTCACATCCTAGTACATCTATCGCAGTATCATCTACGTGAATTCCTGTTTGTTCTGTGCAATTTCTAAAAAAAATAATCAAAAATCAATTTGACTTTACTATAAACTTTTCCATTGTTCGAACAAAAGTTTCTTTTCTTGCGATAAAATTGTCTAAGGACATGTGGCTTACCGACTGCGCGTGTCGTGATTGATGGACTTGTAAAAGAGCCACGATGTATCACGCATTATCCTGATGCGTCTATCATTCTCGATAATGTACGGTGGCCTCCATGTTTGTTTTCTCATAAATCACATGTGGCTTACTTACTGAAATCAAATATTTTCTGCGTTATAAGAAATAGTATTTCTTTTCGACGGCCAAGAATTAATACGTTATTGGACGTTGTGCGCTGTCCATTTCGTCAGTGTGTTGTGTCGGTCGCGTATGGAATGTTATTATTTATGGGAAGCGAGAAATAACTTCGTAACGGAATCCCGGCTTGGATGCTGCGTCGACGTGGATTAGGGCAAAGAACGAAAAGACACAAATAGATTTCGGCAAACGGTCGCAATCTAAGTCGTCTGAGTAGATTCTGTGCAACTGCGCGGAAGATTACCTTAAAAAGGTCAGTCGTAAAGCCACTGTTAGTTATTATAGAGTTCATTACTGTCTAGAATCTAATAGAAGAACAAGAAAGGAATAAGTCAAGTGTTTCGATTGGTGGTCGCATGTCTCTTATTCGTTTTAAGTTATCACATGAAATCTGTATTCATAGGATCGAGATGAAACTACTGACTCTGTTTCCACCTCTTAAGGAATTCTGTGTCAAATCAAGTCATCAATCAAAACCAAAGTTTGATTCTGTGATTTATTGTTCAAGTATGACGATATGTTTTTTACTACATACATATGTAGCTAAGTTGTCTTCGTCATCAACATTTAAACGCTTATAAGGACCTTCTGTTTTGCTCACGGTATATCGTTCCTGTGTACGGTTTTGCTCTACCGGGAGTAATTCCAACGTGACACCGTGTCGTGACGACGTAGGCTCCACACGTGCCACCTGCCATTTGTAATGAAGTCACGGGTCACGACACGGCAA
This sequence comes from Myscelus amystis hages, assembly GCA_018244895.1. NCBI lineage: Eukaryota > Metazoa > Arthropoda > Insecta > Lepidoptera > Hesperiidae > Myscelus > Myscelus amystis. The sequence continues at coordinate 6,056 of DWQT01001434.1, forward strand.
AGTGACGTCCAAATTCAACCGTGCGCTAACACGAACGCGACCCGCCGCCGCGCCGCGACTAATTCTGTTCCGGTGTTAAGTTAATTTGTGTTATATACGAGTTCCTGACGGATGTGCTATATACCTACGCTTCATCTCTCCTTGTCTTCGTATTGAACTAATGATTTATTATCACAGTACAGCAAGTTGAGCCCACAAGTAGTTCAGTTAAAACTGTAAAACTGTCTTGTTTTACTACACTGTGGTACTGTTTCAATACGGATACTTATATCATGTATAAATGTGTTATCATTTACAACATTTTTTTCGGTATATTCATACATTCTGACTATTTCGTAACGTAATAACGTGTTCACACTGTATAATACATTTTATTTCATTGGTCACAATTATCATTTTTTAATATTTTGAAATCTTTAGCATATTCCGACCATGTCGCACTTTAACGATAATAGTTTCTCGCATTTCTTACGTAAATTACTCGCTTGTTCAGTCCAAACGTTTCTTATATGAGACACTAGAACTAGAACAAAGAGAATCCTCACTCCGAGTGGCTTCGGTACTTGTGCTCGTGCGCGAATGAAGCGAATATTCGACTAGAGCGTGTTTATCGGCGCGCGGCCGCGGCGGGCTCGGACGTCATTGAAAAGGGAAATACCCTCTGCGCGATCTGTTCGTATGCCAGTCCGAGCGGCGCTGGCTCGCGTCGCCCCGCGGCCCGGAGCGCTCGGCGTGCTGAGAACGCAGCACGAATTACACAGTCCGACGAGCTCGGCGAATAACTCACGGCCAAGGGAGCCTTGGAACGTACTGAATCAATAAAACGACTTTTCTTTTTCTTTCAATACATATCGAATAAAATTTAAGTTTTTTACCCGCCATGAATATAAATCAGCAAAATGGATATTTCAAGCGAAATGTCCATAGTTTTTCTCGAGAGCGCCGTCACTGTCGAACAATCCATAATGATATTCGTTAAGAGATAGCCAAGTGTACGCAAAATAAAATAAAAAGTTTACGCCTCGCAAATGTCGTCGATGGAAAAAGAATCTGTTTCCGAAACGTTTTAATTACTGGACGAATTTAGTGGACCACGTTTCAGTACAGGCGGAACAAATTGTCAACAATTGTTGCTGGTGGCGTCGTGGAAAAAAGTTTGTTGGTCGTCGGCCGCCCGCGCTGCGGATCCTGGATTCTAATGAAGTCGTCATTTCTTTGCTCCAGTCGTCGCGCGGACGGCGGCAGTTGGTCGCCAGTAATTGCTTCGTTACGGCTTTTGGTTGTTCGGATCGGAGTTACCGTTTTGTTCTATTGAATGCTCTATGTAGGTATATATTGAAAATTATCTCTGTTTATATTATCAAATTATTACTTCGTCATTCAGAAGCTTTATGAATGACCCGGCTTAGTTGAGTTTGGAAGTGAATGAATTCTGGTTTTTCTCAGCATCCTCCCTGCATCCAAAAACTCTGGATATTGACGATACCTAATTGAGACGGCAAAGTGAAAAATGTTCATAGAAGCGAAGTATGTTATAATATACATAATATTTCTGAGGTGCGTAAAGACTGTTAATCTATAACTTTCTTACTATGGCAGTAAAATCTGTGTCCAGCGGTGGAACAATAAATGGGTTCAGAACAAAGACAAACAAAATTGCTACCCAAGTCCTCTCCATGAAATCGACATTAAACCGGTTATATAATATTCTTATTTCTCTGGCTAATTGGTTGTAATATTGCGGATGTAATGTGGGGAACTGAAGTTTCGGCCCGAACCAGCTGAGAGCAGAGTAAGTTTACGCTCATTTGACGACCTGTCTCATTCCGTTTGTGTGTATGACGTTTGGAAAATGGGAGGAGCGGGGTAAGGAAGATCAAATTTGATTAGCTTTTTTTATTTTGAAAATTTTAACCATTCATGTTATTCTTAGATGACATTTTTTCGTTAAAACCACGACTAGACTGTAATACTAAATGTCCAAAACTTAACAAAGAATACTAATTTCACTATGTATTTTAAAAATCATATTTTCATCCAATCACTCCACGCCCAAATTTTCAAATATAGATAAAAGAAATTCGAAATATATTTTCTTGAAACTGTATTCTACTGCTTGTAAAATGTGAAACTAATGTGTATATCAAAATGTAAATGGAAATGTGTTACATTTTTCATTTAAAGGAATATTAAAAACTCTACGTCATCATTTAACATGTACGCGCTTGTTCAACGTGCGAGTAATAAATCAAGGGGAGCACACGTACGTTCAAATGATTGATGATTTTCTTTTAAACTTTCCTAATTTCACGTCGGGGACCTCGTGCAACTCCCCTGACTCGGCAAATATACCTCGCGTCTCGCTCGTGTTAATGCTACATTCGAAGGTACACATCGCGCTAAGTTCAACGTACTCCGGGCTTCTGGCTATTAGTTCAATTTACCGATTGAACTGTAATTAGTTCATGTTTGTATGGACGGCCGGCGATAGAAAAGTGCAATATTTTAGTGTAATATACAGACCTGCTTAATCTTTTTTGTTTAAATGCACATTTTTCATTTAAATATTGGCTAAGTTTTAAGACTCGTTCTCGTTCACTAAGGATCTATTCGCGCATACGTGGATTATGTTAAATAAAATAATACTGTGTTTTTTTCGGACCCGACTATTTCTACGAAATGAACCTGAAAATTATACTTCATTATCTGCTGGCTAGCGAATAATTTGATTCTAGTGATCCATCAGATTTCTTTATTTAAAGAATTTGATTTACCAATAGCTCGGAGGATGTTATATTTGAAATGATTTGAAACATAAGAAATGCTTTTGTCTCATTCAATGTCCTTCCATATTCGAATATTCTCGGGGTACATATTGACTATGTCACGGTGCATGGAACATACCTACCTGGTTTGAATATTCCAAAATATAATATTTTATATATGAAAATCATAAAATTACTTTAAAACGGTCTTACGCGAACATACACATTATACTTTTACATTGGCGATAGCCTGAAGGAATGTGCGGAGTTTTACAAAGTTGCTATTCATATAATCATCAGTAGCTATAGCTAGAAGGAAAAAATAAAATGCGAAGACATTTTCTAACACAAGTTGGTATTTCGTAGTTCGTGAAGTTTTTCGGCTCCTCAGATTTATTGAAATCGTCTTGACAGAACTCTTTATCGAGGCGTTTATGTTGTATGATATATGGTGCCCGGTCGTGGTATTTTGTATTTCGTAACAGATTGTAATAAATAATAGTTTCCTTGTAAATATGAATCAAATAATACATATGTCTTTTTCAAGATTTATGTTTATGATATTTCTTTTTTCCGAGGATCCGATGATGATAAAAATAATAATGGGAATAATTGCACACACGGTTGACTGGTTTCAAATTGGGTATTTTAATAACTGCTACGGTGACCGGACAGTTCATAAATAAATATACCATACACAACATACTGAGGTCGTCACACAAACGTTTGTCGCGGATGGGCATTGAACCCACGTCCTACAGTTCAGCAGTCAACCTTAAGAGACAGGTATTTTAAAATAGAAATTCCCATCACAATCACCCAAAGGTATGTGAAAGGCTCGTATCCGATCACCGTAATGCTGATACAAAACCCATCTGTCCGATAGTTGTCGCCCGCAGAATCGCATCTGACCAGTAATCTCCTAATGGAACAGCTCCGCGACCCTGCGGATTTGTGCTGCTGTATTTTTTCAATCTACCCGCACCTGAATTGTTTTTTCTACATTTAACTTTAATTCACTTTGAGTGGCCATGTCTCTATTTCGCCCGTGTGCGAGTTTAAGTTTATTACAAATTTCAAGTTTATTACAATTACAAATTTCAATTTTTCAATGTAATGTTGCCCTAAATATACAAGCTAATTAATGCAGCACCGAAAGCGTACTAGCATTGAAAATGTTAACTGCATATTATTTGTACCGATTTCCATCCAGACAGAAAATCGCGTGTGATAAAAGTAATCATATATTGATAATCCCGCCTTCGCTATATGTCCTTTATCATCATATCATCGGATCTTTCACACAATTTTTCTGGTAACACTGATGTTTACTTCGTGACTCGTTTACTTCCCCGCATCTCATTTCTCCATAACCCGGTAATGGAACCCCGAACCGGCCGCCACCGGTCTGGACGTTATGCGAATATGCCACTTTTTCTCTCGACCTCATTACAAAAAATGTGCCAGCTATCGATGATGTGCAAATGCGGTACCTTATCCGGGACAGCTCGCCCTCACACGTCATTGTAAGTTAAACGGAACCGCTTTGTTACGCTCGTCCTTGGGTGACTCCGTTGGCTTCCAAGTCTCCCGGACTACATGGTTTATAATGAATTGTAGAAGTACCTTTACATTTTGTTGACATCCCAAATTAATAATAAACTAAATTTAAAGCGCACATCGTCTGTAAACGCTTTATAATAATGTTAATAAATAGCATATCAATTATTTCGGCGTAGTAGACCAGAATTGACAAGCCGAGTATTATTCGTAGCGCTTTCCAGTTATCAAGCGCAACAAATCTTTGCTTTCTCTCTCTATTCAGTCTGAAAATGATGACAATCCATGAAGATAGCATACTCAAAGCCACCTAGCCGTCAGAAGCTCCAATCTTTAAAATTCAATTCTCCGCGTAATAGACATGTTTGCGTATTGGCTTTGGTTTTCGTGTTTCGTATATCTATAGCAATTACGATAGGTTGACATCAAATATAAACAGACATATTTTTCGGTTGCTTGCGGGACCGAACTGCTACACATAAGTTTGGCATGCAGTAAAATTGCTGAAAATAAGCTAAGGCAAACCGAGTTACCTTAATTCCTTTGGCGAGCGACACAAAAATATATGTGCAAACTTTATTTATGTGCGCCGCGTCTTTTAAATTTAGATGTCTCGCGGCCCAATGAACCAGGGAAAATTTCTCTCACGGCGTCAACTTTTTTTTCAGGAGATTGGAAAAGTTTCGTGAATGACTGGAAGTTTGGGGGAGCGTTTATCTCGGTTACCGTTACGCCGATAATATGAAATCATCCTACTATGAAATGGGATCATTTTTAACGAAAGCACCAAGACATTAAAGTTGGTTCAACGAAAATTCGAGTGAGTCGTTATGACGTCACCGCTTTGAAAAAGGATAGCAAACAATAGGCTCCTCGTGGAGCATCTCAATTCGAAAGACGATGAGAACTTTTGAAATAAAATAAATGGAGTTAGTCCGTTGCAGGGCGAAGTCGCTATTATTAGTTTGCGCATTTCATTCTGAGGCAGTTCAATTTGTAGGTGCCGTATTCTCGTCTTTATCAACTGCTAAGCATACTTTACAAATTCGCTTTACCTACCATATTATGACTACTAGTTCAAACGAGCATCTTTGATAATTAAGTTTCATATAATTTCCCCAGCAATTTAATGGCAGAATTATTCTAATTGAATTATATTAAATAAAATTGTTCCTTTTGATATTTTATAGCTACTACAGATTTCTAATGCATATTGATTTTTTCTCTACTGAGTCTTTAATAGTTCATTTTCTAGGTATTCCATCGACAGTCGGCCATTCAAGCAAACTTTCTACGATTCCCCTTAGTGCTGATTTTCATTAATTTCATTATTTCAGGTCGCCTTGCGGACATTATTCCCATTCTCCCTTGAAAAAAATAATCAACATAGACTTGCCAATGGACAATAGTCCGTCCAGCATAATTACTTCCCTCTAATTTCCTGCGAAATATAAAATAATTCAAAACAGGCCCTTTTTCTGCATATCGCTGAGAAAACACGACGCCATTGCTGCGTCGCGGCAAATTGAATTAACTAACAAAAAGAGACCTTACTGTTTGCTTTTAAATGTTCTTTTAGTGTATCCTAACATTACTGAAAAATTGTTTAGAAAATTAATTTGTTAACGAAGATAATTCGCGTTCAAAGATTTCTTTATGATATGGAGTGTGGAAGTTGTGGAAGGTTCCTCAGATTTCTTCGACTGGCGGCGGTTGATTTTTATATTATAACAGCGTGCGTAACTTCGCTAAGTGAACGGTCAACATTTGATTATGACAAATGAATAAGTAAATTGTCCCTCCCTAAAACCCTACGACGATTTTAACGTCTTACATATCTACATGTATTATATTTGCATACGAGACCTATAATATACTCTGTGATCAATTAGCCGGTAATACGACACCAGCGCTCTTACTTCAGCGAACATCTTGGCACCTACTGCCATAAGCACGGTATAGGTACGTATATCACAACAACAAACATACATACATAACAAACAAACATGGTACGAGTACATAACAAACATTTATATGTGCTACAACTACATACACACATACATATAACACCATCACGCCAGATCCCTAACGGGATAGGCAGAACATTTAATTAAATAAAACATTCGTTATCAATATTTAAAACAAAATTCAAGGTAAAGTCTTAAAACAGGTTATTGCTTTTTAGATATGGCAAAATTTCTCTTCACACGATCGTCACTACGTAAACTAACAGTATCATTGCAGCTGCTGCCTCGCAGTACATACGTACTGGTAGGTATACATGCACCAGGGTACCGACGGCGCTGGCGGCTCGGGCAGCTGTCGCCTTGGAAATTATTTGCGACCCTGTCGATACGGCCGAGAGAAATAAAACATTGAAAGGATACGACACAGTTACTTCGCTTCCAACATAAATAATGCGGATTTTATCGTTCAATGAGTTAGTATACAAAGCAATCTCATACAACCAGCTTGGAACATTAGCTAAGCGATCGAAAAGCAATACAATAATAAACATACGATGGAACATAAATAAAACAAATAAAGTAGGTAACATACAGCAGAAATATTATATTAAAAGAGGTCTCGGTTATCATAAACACATTCATGAAAAGGTCAAGTTGACCAATATACTCGCGATAAGGTCACGTGGGAAGTGTTTAGGTAATATTTCCAGGAATATTCCACGCTCGCGGAGAGTAGTGACGGCGACGGGCAAGTTAGATGAGTTTACAGTCGCACGGGGCCCGACGGGAATGATTGGAAACGGGGAGGGTAGGGCTGCTTGTTTGTCCCACTCTGTTCTGGCGTGCATGTTCCTAATTTAAATAAAACACAACTCTATACAAAATGTTTCCCTACTATTAATAGATGTTATGTGCTGGGTACCAAATTATCTACCAACATTTACTGAGTATTTTAGTCGATATTTTATGATTCCTAATTAAAATCCCTTAGCTCAAGCATGCTATCATTATCATCGCTAGTAAAATTTGTGTATTAATAAACAGCCGCTCGTTAGTAAACGATTCTTTTGAGAGAATAGAGTTAAATGGAGCCAAGTCGAGAAGATTAGTGTAATGTTAAGTGCGAGTACCGGGCGAGCAGCGCTCAGAGGAGCTTGCGCGCAATATCGCAGCGGGAATGTCGCGACCCTCGTCACGGCCTCGCTGCTGTCTGCCCGCTCCAGAACTTTTATGAATTAGCTCCCAGGAATCTCAAATGACAAAAATCCTAAATGTTTTCGTGACATCAAGCGCCATGTAAATAATGTCCACGAAATAACGGCATTCAAACATAGTTTACACACATTTTTCAACTCAACATTTTAAGGCGTAAAATATGTGTATTGTAGTATGATATGAATCATTAATTTAGAGCGTCCAGTAAATGTGAATGTTAAAGGGTGCAACATAATTAACACGGCGACGACGCATCCCCCGCGGGACGTCCACGGGAGACAATAAAAGCGCTGTAAATCGCTCTGGCCGGAAGAAAATGAAAAAGTAATATCCTCACGCCGTAAACTTTCGACTTATTAATTTGAAGATCGTAAAATAAGAGCCCGCTTCCGACGTTTATTAATCTGCGTAATCAGGACACAACGGCGCGGGCACAAAAACTGGCCGTAATAAAAACATGGCTCGATACGCGCCCGCCGGACCGCGACGAGCGCCCCTTGTATTCATGATACTGTGGAGCGGTGCCACAAAAACCCTGCTAAATAGAAAGTCATCTCTTTGTAAACGTCCGTTTAAAATTAATATTTTTTTGTCCACCAGCCTTCAGTGTACAAACACTTCGATGACTTTGTCTTTATTATCCTGGATTGATACATGATGAATTGTTGATCCAAAAATGAATAAAGACAAATTGTATATGCTGTATTTGTTTATTAGGTTTACAGTTACCTGTAAGTTAGGAAATATTGTCAGATTTTAAAATAACACCGAAGTTATATAAAATTTTCGTATGAATATTCCCCGTAGACGGATCGTATGGCAATTGCATATAATTTTAGTCAAAGTTTGCCGTGTACGTAACAGTCAGATAAAATTGTGTTAAAAATAAAGCAGCGCTTGGTGTTTCAAAATATTTAAGGTAGCTCTGAACAAATATGAACTGCATTGCAGTACCGTTACGTGATGCAGCGGGGCAGGCGCTGGAGCCTTGGCGCGAGCTGATGTCACGTCGGATTGCGGCTTTCGATATCTGACTAATAATAATCATTGTTAACAGTGGTTATCCTAATGAGAAATGAGTTTTCAATTAGATTAGGTTGGAGAAATTTACCGCATATTTTGGAAGATCTTTGTCGAAGTTTTGCAGTAATATGGTTTCTTTACTTGTCTTTCTAGAACTTGTAACTAATAAGACTTTCTTTGTTGCAGGTAAGTTCGTGTGTAAGCGGCGAAAACAAATGGACGTTGCGAAACCAACAAATTTCAGCAATAAAAGTACCAGGACATCATGGGCGCTAGGAAGTTCCCCTTTGTGATTTCGCAACACGCAGCCCCCTGCCTGCATCCCCACGCAGTGCCGCTCGGGGGTGTGGCGTCGAAGTGTGCTGTAATGGCGCCCAGATTGAATTGCCACATCTTCGCCGCTTCATCGCCCCGGTATATATCGAGCTAATTTACCCTCGAATTCACCACTCACCCTGTTGCTATTTTCTCTCCCGGAAGAAGTAACATTGTATTGTTCAATTTTTGTTCCCTCTAATATTGTACGAAATTAATTTGTATATCATGAATGTGGTGCTGTGGAGTTTTTTTTTTTTAATTAAAAATGTTATGATTTGATGATGATGATGATGATGATATGATTTTTTTGTTAACTCGTCAAGATACATTTTGTACTGCTGCAATCTAAGACAAAACATTATGGTTATGTTCGATAAGAAATTTAATGTATTAGTTTTAATTACGTTGTATTATTCTTAGCAATTGTTTATTAGTATTTAGAAATATGTCGGTGTAACATTAAACTGGATAGCTATCCTAGACATATTTTATTTCTTATTTTTTTTTTCTTTGTCTGGATTTTTCGAAACGTCAGAAAACAGATCTGTTTGACATAAAACTAAAGCATTTTTGAAAATAAATCCATTTAATTTTAGCAATAAAGGTCACCATTCTCCCCACGGGCTCTCAACCTGCCTTCGAGGCCCAAATTGGGCCGATTCTTATCATCTGCAATATGATGTAATTATCTGTCAGACGAGATCCAGACAAATAATCTTAGGAGATTACAAACTGAGTTATGCCTTCAAATGACGTTACCGAATTTCGTCCGCGGGGAGCCGGTGAAGTATTGCGACTGTTTAAGCCTAGCGTTTCAATGACAATCTTTTAGGCTTTTTGTATTTCTTGGACGATTCTGTATTTACTATTTGATTGTAATCGTAAGTTTTTTACTAAACTCCAAGCAAGCACATACAAAAGCGAAATACAGGAGAGAAGACAGCTAATCGTTAAATAAATAAACGGTTTATTGAAATAGGAAATGGTAATAAAAGTTGTTCAGCGATGTTCTGATATTTTAAAATGGTTTTATTTTTCAAAACCGTAATGCATTGATTCGCGTGAATGTTATGCAACAGTAATGACGACCAAAAGAAATATGTTCCATAATGCGCAAAGTGCTTAACCTGCCTCCCCTATGTAAGTCTAATCAAATGCTCTTTTCAAGCTTCGCAGAAAAAGCTCGGAAATCTTTTGTTTGACATGAACACAATGTCGGCAATTTCCTTTTGTCATAATTTCATTACGCTCTAATGGCAGTCCGTAATTAACTGCCCCTAATAAAAATATATTTGAAAAGTAATTTTTGGGTGACCGTCTGGTATTGTACAAGTTTTAAGTATTTTGTTTTAATCTTTAAATTTTCCGATTACCTAAGGATATTTTACATAAAATAAATTTCCATTTTATTCTTGTGATAACAATCGCTCTCGATAAAAATGTGAATCGAGTAATCGTGAATTTATATTCGAAATGAGATGGTAATGCGTACGACAGCGCTACATTACGGCCAACTCATGAATAACAAATACACAGCGGAGGTAAATTGGATTAAACATCGATCATTATTTCAATAAATGTTACAGTATGAAATAATGAACATTATAATTTCCAATTGATCGGGTCGCTTGCGGAGTGATTGTGAAATTCATTGGCATAATTCCAACGGATACTGGACATTGTTCGAATGTATCTTGTGTTTTCGGTATCTCGAGGAATATTGTTCACAATGAGTATCGATAAACGCCAGTCACGATACGTGACAAATGGTAAATGACTGAATACTTTCTTACAATATCCATAGGATTGAATCAGTAGTTATTTATTTAATACAGTAATTCTAACACAACGCTTGGAATACTGATGCAAACA
>DWQT01001435.1:0-16772 GCA_018244895.1 Myscelus amystis hages
TTGTGTACAAGCGGCATTACCTGCATGTCGTTCCGGTGTTGCGTTTGATTGCAACAACTGATGCAAATTACTCCCATCATCGTAAGTATGTTTCACTCCAATTCCAGCAGATGAGGACAATCATTACAATGAATCGGAGAGACTGAGACTTTTATATCTTGACTAAATAAGCTATACTTGCTAAATTGATAAAAGTCTTCGAAACTAGTTTGTGTATATGTAAATAATGATGAAAGTAGGTTGACGCTAGTTCTGTACGGATTGATTATTTTGCAAACGGTATTGACTGGTTGTTATAATAACGATTATAAATACATAGAAGAAGTAATTTTCCATTTTTCTTAATAGTAAATTTAGGTCTATCGTAATAACCGCAGAATACCGAAAAACAGACGCAGTCACAGATGTCTATCGCGTCGAGCTAACGGCGAGTGAAGGTTTCTGTCGCCTTGGGCATGCCGGCCGCGTCTTCAGAGAACGCGACTGACTAATGCGCATACGTGATTCACGACTGATGCCCAACTGGATGAAGCTATTAATCTGTTGTGTTTTCCATTGCGACTCTCAACAGTGCTCAATACAAAAGGTACCTAACATTGTACGAACACAAGAAGTGTAAAACCTACCTTGGATAAGTCTTAACGAACAATATCTCGCGATACTGGACTATAAGAGGTATATCTTTCTAATTACAACTTATCCTCAGTGTTCGTTGTCGAAAGTGCATACATTTTGCCATTTGTTTGTTCATAAAACGTAGATTCGTTAAAAGGTTTTTTCACTAATAACTCAATGAACATTTCATCAATTGTCTACATCAATTTTTAAAGTATTCTCCAGCGTTTTACATCGGCCCTATGGTTATGGTAGTCTACGGGATAATTTACTGTTTCGCCGACTAGATTAATCATTTCATCTCACACTATGAAGCAGCATGGCAACAATTCCGTTACAAGCGCTTAAAGGCCAGGTCGGACCGATTTATCAGCTGCCTGTTCTATAGGTTGACATAGATAGAGCCATTTAGTCTCATCTATTCTAAGTCCAACAATGATGTTGTTTGCATAACTGTAGCCACAATGGCGACACGAATCCACGAATGTGCTGTTATATGCATTATATGTTACATTAAAACACATGCATAATTAGCTAATTCAAAGCCAAAATTATATATTTCAAATCCTTATGTTACATTGGTACTTATATCAGCAGGAGCAATCTGTATGTTCTGCAAAGTTATACCCATATATTCAAGTGTATGTATATATGTAACTTGTAATATAAAAATCATCTTGAATTTGGCAATATCAATGCGAGACATTATAGAGAACTCCCAAATTGCTCACGACCCTATTCCCTCCATACTATATCAAGTAATTGAGGCCAAAATTTAAATCACATGCTCGTAATGACCAATGTAAGACATGCTAAAAAAGATTATGGTTCTCAAATATCTTTACATCTATGACACACTCGTTTTTGTCAATGTTAGAGGGCAGATCGCTATCATTCCCCGAACACAGCGCAACATCACAATAAATCTTTACTAACAGTATTATAAAGGATGATTCACGCTGCGCTGTGCCGGGCTCGTGCCAAGCTCGGGCCTTATTGTTTCCACTGTGCGCCGTCCGGTCTAGTCTTTCATGCTAAACCAAGTGTTGGAGAGCATTTATTGCACGTCTGTGTCTGTGATACTACGATTTTCCATCGTCAATTGTGCTGCTGTACTATTCATCCCACTAAGGTAAATTATCTAATTCCCGCCAAGCGCTCAACGAAAACATTCATGTTACTATGCGCGGAGCCGGATCGGGCGAACAATTACTAAAGACACTTGGTTGTGTTCCTGTCAAGATACCATACACCGTGAATCATCCTTTACAGTGGCATAAAGACACGTGGCGAAGGCTGTGGAGGTCAACGGCAGCTGTTGTCAAACTTCATCGCTCATTCCCTTCATACCATAACGGGTCGGAACGGACGCTCCTGGTTGTTGAACCGTCGTAAATTTTTCATAATCGAAATGAGAAATGTAATCAAGCGTGCTTTTCATTAAAATGGACCGCTCCTGGGAGGTACGAAAATGTTATACCACCCACCGCATCCACTGACATTGATTTGGGTTGCATACGATTGACATGGCGATTTGCATAAGATTGTAAGCGCTGATACCGAATGTTTCAGCGGTACACATTTTTTTTTGTTACGTTTTGTATGCAAAGGAGTAGGCGGGGTACGACATGGAATGCGGGAGCGATGACACGCTGATGTAAACAAAACTGCTACAGATAACGTGATATATGTAGATTGGTTGAAGATGGCTTTTGAAATTTTGAACACTGATTAGAACCTCGATAAGGACTAAAAATTGTATACGGAATTAGTAAATGTTTACGTTGAGGCGAATATCTGACAAAACAACCCAGAGCGCTATATAGAAGCAGAAATCAATGAAGATAAATTCGTTAAACCCACGGTATTTATAAACGTATGGGTTGAATATTTATTTATATATTTTTTGTTATTGAATAATTTATATATTTTCAATTTATATATTGTTCAAATTGCGTTAGTATTACCCGAATTTGGAGCTTTTCAAAAAAGAATCATGCGTTTATTAAATACGCGCGATACATCATAGCTTTTAACGGGAATTTCGTTAGATATCGGCGCTAAACTTGTGTAAGAGTAAAATAAGCTGTGACAAGGGCGTGTAACAGATCTATGGTCGTTTAGGTTAGAGCGACGCTAGACAATGGTTACGGCACATTCCAATGACACGTGCCGCTGCAGGTTCATTGCCGCGGCGGAAGTCGCCGGCCAGTACGCACTATTAACACGCCGCACGTCCGCGGCGCTCTTACTATACATGACCCAAGTTATGGGAAACGTAAAATTCTATCCTATTAATCGTATTTCGTTTCTAATATTATAAATGTGAATGTTTGTGCGTACGGATCTTTGTTGCTCTTTCACGCAAATACTACTGAACCGATTACGATGAAATTTGGTATGTCGGTAGCTCAAGACCCAGAATAACACGTAGGCTATTTTTTATCCCGGAGTTCGCGAGGGATCGGGGTTTACACGGGAATAACGAGAATTTATTTTGGCGTAAGGCGACACGACGTTTGCCGGGCCGGCTTGTCTTGTATGTAAACGTATGTTTTGTAAAACTGTCATGTGAAAATTGTAGGACATCTGGCATGCGATTATCTGACTCCAAGCATGTCAGAGTCGTTGCTATAAATATAGTAGGCACGCGTATACATTTTGTCCTTTGTTTACCGCACTGTTTGCCTCACGGCTACACTAAAACACTTTAATAATAAAATGTTTGTCGGTAAAAATGTTACGTTGAAAGCTTCGTCGACAGCTGTACGCTATATTTGCTTAGCGAAAAGTCCATGTCAATATCACGGTCTATAAGAACATATCGAGAAAACGAAAATATGATAGAGGCAAATTAATCGTTATCGCTGTCCGCTTATGATTTGCACGTAGCACGTGACAGCTCACGTCTCTGCGCTTTATGGAGCAATGTAATCGCCCCAATAAGGACCTCACTTTCCCTGTTAATGAGCGTTTGTTCGGAACTTTCGCGATACTCTGCTCCTGCGTCTATACGGTCGGTGCTACGTAACATGGTGTTAATATTGCTTACGCAACAATTTGCGCAATTTTTATTGATGCCACTGATGCAACGAATTTCTGGTCTATAAGCTTCTGGTCTTAAGTGGGATCTTGTTTTTAATTAGCGAGACGAATTTGTAATATGGAACTTTATATCTATTTTATTATTATTTATCTTTATATGTATAGAATTTGAATAGTAAAATTTTCTATAACTTTCTGTTTTTTCATTAAAATTGAGGCGTCTGACAATTCAATACCTGTTCAAGATTTTATTATCTGTATCCACTGCTGAACACCATATTTCTTAATATACTAGTACAATAAAGGATAATAATAACAAAAATTGAGACAATTTCACATGGCTATCATAGCAAATTAGATAATATACTGCCTTTGTAATAGTAATCGAAGTGCTGATAAACGCTATATTTTTTTTAATACATCCAGAAAGAGCGATTTGATATTTTGGTAATTGTTTGATCGTCTTTATTTAAATGTTTCATGCATGAATTCCCGGGTTCAAGAGCTCGCGAGACGGTGGTCGTGAGGCGTTAAGGTTGAAACACGACATTACAGTACGCGGGCAGTACGAGGCGGAAGTAACGGGACGCCGTGATAAGCGCGTGCACTCACGGCTTGTAACGATTGTATTCTTATAAGGAAGTTCAGCTAACGATGCCTCGATCTTTATCGATATCACATTATAATATGACTGGCCGCTCGGTCTAGCGGTCTTAGACCGTGACTGCTAAGCGCGGGGTCGTGGATTCCAATCCCACCCAGAACATGTGTGTGATGAGCATTTTTGTTTGTTCTGTGATTGAATGCAATAAGAATATTTATGCAAGTATGTTTATTAGTACCGAATAAGAATTTAATTTCATTATTTAGACTTAGATTCCTTGGGTCACTAAATCACACCCCGTTTCTGTTTGGTTCGATTTGTTCGATACTATACCTCCGATAAAATAACGCACGATCGATAAACAAAGTTCACTTGGAGGTTGTTATGTTGCTTATTTTTTGATTCATGCAAATCGTATGCATGAAATGTTGTCGACTCAAAATAAACGATCAATACTGAATATCATTAACAATACTTGTGTATTGTTGTTCGTAAATAAAAATTATGCCGCATATGATTTGCATCACACGCATCGCCTCGAGCGCATCATATATCTCGTTTCCAAAGATTGTTTATTAATTTTCCCATGTTCAGTGATGCGTGAGTTATTAATATTTTATTGTTCATATTGAATCAACGGCTTTCTTTGTGACCGGCGATGCGTCAGGATGCTGGCCTCGCAGGGATTTCCTATACGCTTTCCTTACAAAGGTTAATTTCTTTTGTTCGTATGCGTATAAGCAATTTTATTTATTTGCACATAGATTGATTTGTGCGGTGTATGGAGGATCGTTAGCCAATACGTTGAGATCATACTAAGCAGCGATTGATTGTTGCATGGACGAACAGGTGAAATCATACTGACATTTCCTAACTACGGTTATACTGCTGCAATCCGATCAATACAAACTAACTAAAGTTCTTATTAAGAACTAACTCACTGAACATTCCTAGAGTCCTATTGGTGTTCTTTTGCCTCCTTGTTTACTGTTCTCTTCAAATAAAAAGTGCTATGCTATATAATATTAAATTCAGTACCAATCCAATTGTAAGTTAAAGTTATCAGATAATAACAAACATTAGCCGTTACGATTTTACCTTTATATTAATTTATCGACAATAATGAGGAAGTTAACAAACTCGTTCTATTCAATTACAACTATTCTTAAATTATTTATTAAGCTTTCTAGGTCATCGCACTCCGTGTGCAATAGAACCAAGCTACGATCGGTAGAAAGCTCCTATTTAATACCTACTCCATCGAGCTGCATATTACTTCATACTCGCGATTCGGAAGTGGCCGTTAATATTTGCAACGAGTCAGTGACCTCTTTATCAAGGTTCTTAAAATGTTCAAAGAGTTTGATAAAAACTTGATCGGCGCTTGGTTAAAAGTGAAATTTGTAGTGACATTTCTTATTAGCTCATAGTTCATAGTTCATAAGACAAATTTTAAGAGGATCGGGAATGAAAAATTCTTTGTCCGTCTCGATCTTGCGTCGATAAGTATTGTATTTGTTTTTGGCCTCCATATGAATAAATGTTTGATACATTGAATATTTCATATAATAATTACAGCTTCATTAGGAACATTTAGTATTTATAGACCAGATTAGCATCTACGGCGGTTACCATACCGTTCATATAAAAGATTTCAACGAGCTCGCTGTTCTCTTGTTAAATCTATTTTGTTGACATTGCTCCTACACTTTTGCTACCGGAACCTAACCGTTTCCGTTGGCTTTAATTTATCGGAAGTGGGTACGCTTTGATAAATAACAAATCCACTGCCATCCATACTTATATTTGATCAGCGAAAATATGTTCGTTGGTTTGTCTTTCTTTCACGTAATGACGGATGAAAGTGGTTGTTAGAGGATGTACCATAAAATGTTTATAACGTACCATTGACAAGTAAAATGTTAAGAGTGTAGTTTTTACTTAAGTCACTAGATGGCGCCTACAAATCCGCAACCGTTTCGTGTTTTCAAGTTTATCGTATTTTTGATATCAGCCAGACTAACCTAAAGAGTGATCCAGAGATTATTTAAGTAAATAGGAAGGAAAATGGACAATGGCGTATTTTTTTGTCCGCGCCAATAAAGCTACGTGTAAAAACCTAGTATGTAGTACCTAATTGTACTTTTATAACAGCCAGTTGACATTACATGTCATGTTTAATGCTGAATGCCGAATAAATATAAATATTACACATAATGAATGCGATAATGCGAAAAATGCAACATTATATAACCAATTAAAACTAATCAAAGAAAGCGCAGTCTTGACATGGCACGCATATTTTTATTATAGGCGGAAGAAGAAATTAGTTTACGATTCATTCGAAATACATACTTCCACGTGAACAACTGCGGGTAATACCTATACAAATATGTCATATGCGATAAAGAATGTTAATTATTTTTTCTACGCTATATCTTTTTAATACCTTTTAAACCTGTTTTTAATACCTTTTAAACCAACTCAGAAATTACATGTATTTTCGCGGTACTCCACGGACCCTCGTGCATCTCCGTACATTGCTCACTTTCCTACTGCTATTGGTGTTGCCAGCGCGCTATAAAAATTCCCGCGTTACACCTACTATAAATTTTTATATTTCTATACGTGGAGGAAATTTAGACAGTATGTTAGGGATGCCTAACCGAATCGATCTTACAAAACACGATATTCGATTTTTTTAATCCATTACCGCCAAAACAATCTCGACCGTCTCATAAGAGCTGCATATGTACATAACAGTCTAAATGACGCTAATGATTAAACTTGCCTGCAGTCAGCTAGTACGAGACAAATACGTTAAACATATGACCACCAATAACGTTGTGGTTCGCGCCGGTGAAACCAGAGTGCTCGTGCAGCCTAGGCCTCAGTTTCTTGCGCAACCGCTCCACATTTCACGGCCGCTAACAGATTAGCGCGATCTAGTAGCACTGACCTGCAGACTAACAATACGCCGACTGACCGACTGCTGCCAATTACCATCTAATTAATAGACTCTCGCGTGACTTTCAGACATATGGACATGGGTAGTAGATTTCTCTTTGATCGACGTAAGGTTCACTTGGTTACACATTTGTATTGCGCATATCTTCACACTGTAGGAGTAGATCCCAGTCCAAAGTCGAAGTACACAAGGTTTAATATCCTAGTGGTTCAGATTCCAGCGCTCCACACCGAAGATCTGGAATCCAAATGCTGACACTTTATCTTTATTTCATCTCACTTTTATAAATTAGACCACGGGTTGGTTCGTGTTATCACTATGCATACGGCTAATTTCGGCACTAGCGAATACTGGTCGGCAGACTCAGCTAGTCATACAAAACAATCATCCTTCTAGGCTCTGCAGTAAGTCTGACTTCTGCAAGTAGTCGGTGCTAAGTCGAGAGAATAAAACGGTAAAATTGGAAACAAAATAGATTTCCTCAGAGGTAAAGACAAAAACTGTATCGAAACGTGATCCAGTCGGGCACAGCGTTACCAAATGTAGCATGAGATGCCGATTGCGATATTAGAGTGTCGCTTATTGTAAAGGAAAGAAAAGCTACTTAAACCACTCGAGGTTAAGTACGTAAACCATAAACGCGTAATGATATGAGAAGTAGGTTAGTAGATTTGGATGTACATTACGAGCTGATAGCAGTGAAAACATCTTCGTTCGTATGAGCCATCCATTCCGGCCGCTTGGTTCAGGGTTCAAACTTTGACACGCAAGCTACTCTTGCTAAATAATTTAAAGACTCACTTGCTCTAATAGTGGATTTTAAGAATTATGTATAAAACTTGATTACGTAAAGGCGTTAGAACATTGAATGCGACTCATCAGTAAATCGCTCACCAGGTATGTCTGACATTTCTCTCTTGTTTTACTTTTTTACTTCATTTGAGTTTATCGAGATCTTTCAATATAAGAGGAGAATAATAAGTCTCAAGTGGGTCCTCAGTGGTTGATATAAATAAATATTTCTTTAATTAAGAACTCAAATCTTACATATTATGTACTTATAAATTGCTTGATTGTATTCCTTATAAAGCGCTTGATCCATTCATCAAGCGAAAAGAAGACTGAGATACAATTGGTATTGAGCATTTTACCTATACACTACCGTTAGGAGTACATCATTGACAGTGACGTAATAGAAGTACTCGTAGTAGAATTAGACGAATGCAATGAATATGCCTTTAACAGTCACAATACGGAGAACGATAGCGTATGCGCGCACGAGCCGCGTTTTGCATATAATCGACCAGGAACACACGGCGATGCCTCATCTCACGATTGTCGCTATTAATCTTTAATGCTGCTCATTTGTTTGTTTACTAAATTAAACTACTAGAAGTTGTTACTTCGTGTCGTCTTGTAGATTTGTGTTTTTTACGCTATCAGTCAGTTTAGAAAATCGACCGTGATTTAATATATTTTTAACTTTGAGTGATTGAGTTTCGTTAGGTGGGCGTAAAAAAATCTATTCAAATATGAATATACTCGTATAATTCTATGGAACACTGTAAAGTAACTCTTAAGTGCTGTAATTCAATGTATCCACGGCGATGGCTTTGAAAGTAAAAGAAGGTGGTTGTTATACGAATAAAATATTTTATCACCGGTTCATTAACAATTTAATTACCACGGCGATAATCGATAGTCATGTTAAACATAAAAGAATACGAATAAAACTTCCATTAAAAAATCGAACATTATTTCCATGAAAATGTATTTTTTTAATACATAATTTGTTACAATTCCATTTGTTCTGTTTAGTTCCGTTTCCGTTTTACCGCTTTGTTAAGTAGAATTGGTTCTTATTCATAACAAAATAACATATGGTCGTATGTTTTTAATCATTGCCATGTTTATATTTTTTGTTGTATTTTTACAGAGAGATAGTCCCCTTTATAAAACATTGTTAATCGCTTGTACTAGTTGTAGTTATGCAAATTCCATTATCTATGCAATACCATTTCTTTACAATGTCTTTCCGATGTTTCAGCAATAACTGCCTGTAAGTCAAGGGGATAACGCATACATTGGCATGTGCCGTTTCAAGGATTGTGCAGCTAAAATGTGACCTATCTATGACGGAAACTGCAGTAAAAACTCGTGTGTAATGAACGTTCAGTAGATAAGTAACGACCCTGTGGGTGCTAGTTGATTGTAAAGAAATAAATATTAGTCTCGGATTCTGTACAAACATAATGTGACTGGCCTCTTGGTTAGTAAGTCTGTTTGTTATACCGGGGTGCGTGGGTTCGATTTTCGCTACCGTCAAATATCTGTCCGTCGAGCGCATTTTTGTGCTTCGTCTCGAAAAGTGGCTAAAATTCTCAGCAGCAATATTGTGGTTCATAGTTACAATGGCATACTTATATTTCAATACTACGCCAGTCTTCTAAGATAAAATGCGTTCGCTCGAGAAATGTTTTTGTCCACCTATTGTCTCCGCTAACTGTAGCTGCTAATTAATTATTTCTCCTATTGATTGAATTGCCCTACATCGAACGGCTACACTGAGAACAATCGCGTGCTAAGTACAAGATTATTGTGTTCCATTAAGGATATTTTATTTTTTTAATACAATTATTTCCATTAACAGTTAACTGTTCTTGAATGGTTAATACCGCTATTTTTAAAGATCAAAGTGTATCTAAATATTTTTAAGCAATGAACAATTTATTAATATCGACTCCTAATACCTAGTAGACTGTAACCTTAAAATCTTTAAAACACTATTTAAACTACAACTAACTAACTAACTAATTAACGTAACATAGTGTGTATGGTATTCCAATTATGGGTACATTATGTTAGTTAGTTATCACCAGTAGATAGGTACTTTAATCCTGTGTATAATTAAAATTGTATTGACTGGAGCACACTGCTATCATATCATATTTAATTACTGATGTTATCATTCGACGCCGAGTTGTCGTTCGTCGCGAGCATTTATTGCATGTTTAGTTCTGCGGTTACATTAGTTACGTAAGTCTATGCGGTCTAACCGTCATGTCCACAAAGCTTCAAGTATACGGCATCGAAATGAA
Source organism: Myscelus amystis hages (assembly GCA_018244895.1). NCBI lineage: Eukaryota > Metazoa > Arthropoda > Insecta > Lepidoptera > Hesperiidae > Myscelus > Myscelus amystis. The sequence continues at coordinate 10,331 of DWQT01001435.1, forward strand.
AATCGCACTGAAGACCAATGTAAGCGTCACCACCATCCAAACCGCAATCGCAGGACTGACTTAAGTCGGCCAAAGTTGCGCTATATCCCTCAATACTGGCCGATTAAAGAACCGTCGAAGACGAAACAGACATGCGTTCTTGTCTCAAATATATTCCCTTCGGACTTGAGCCACGTCTGATCTGCAAAGCTAGCCCTCTAACCCTAGCTTAAATGCGATAGCTATTTGTTGTTTACTAGTCCGTCGAAAATGATTTTATTGCAAACAAAAGCCCAAAGTCTAAACAGATTACATTTCATTCATTCTTTTCTTTGAACGATTTGCAAGTTACGTAAATATGGAGACGGGGATAGCGCTTTAAAAGCATTGGAATGTTTAGGAAACACTTTTAACGCATATTTCCTATTTTAAATAAATGTAGGTATAGGTAACATAGCGGATATTGTCTTGCCTCTAATTTGTAAAGGACAACGCGGGAGTTTTTTTTATTTTTTTTGTGTAAATTGAAATTAAACTTAATTATGTTGTCAGTGAATCTCGAATCCTCAGTTGCCGGATGTGTTATAAAAACTGATAAGATGTTTATGAAATATTGATAAAACAATGTACACTCACAGTTTTTCCTCGAGCCCGGCGTCGGGCATCTTGCCGGAGCGCTGGCTCTCGCTGTCCGCGTCCTTGACCTGCGACAAGCGATTCGTTACGGCACACCATTTAACAGTTCAACAAATGAACGCAAATTAACGCAAGACACCTTTTTTTCATTACTACCGTACCTTATCTTGCCGTGCGGTTTTAGTCGCGTAAATATCGTAATACAATTGTAAAACGTGGAAAGCGTTAATCGATCTAAATTTTCATTATAATCCACAACGTTTAGTATATTAGAAATTCGTCTCGGTGTTTCATGATGATTTTGTGCGGAATTTATTAAAAACGGACCTTGGAAGTGCAACAAACGATTTGCTGTTTTCGCATTTTAATATCAGCAACAATTGCTCGCATTTGACTAAATAGACGACAATGTCGAAACCGAGATTGAAGTAAATAAGCCCGTAGTTTTCTTCATTCGGCGTTGCGAAACTCGATAGATTACTGTTTTCGTATAGTTACATTTTAGATTACTGTTTTGTTCGGATTAATGAACATTTCGACAAGTTTCGTAGACTGGCGGAGATAATTGATCGACTGCGTGCGCACAGGAGATCGTTACGATAGATAAATCGGAAGAAAAAACTTTATTCCTAACTTATGCGACATATAGATGTAGATATAAACAACAGTTACAATTATAGAAATGCAAAAACCATTAGAATATTGTCGAAAACACTAGCTCTGTTAGAGTGATAGCACACACAGAGTGATAGCAACTATACGTAAAATAACTTTGACATTCAGTTCATTAGAGGTTATCACCAGTAAACAAACAAGTTTTACCGTTTTACTGGAGGCACGATCAGGTTTTTACCCCGATACATTTTTATATAAACCCCATACATTTTTACCCCGAAATTCCCACGAGTTCCCAGCTCGTAGTTAATATAAATAATACATATACCTTCTCACAATACTACAGACGAAACGAGACACGGTGTATTCTGTCCTACGGTTCGATTGAAATGAGGCATCCAAATAAACGATGCGATTTGGACATGATATCAGTGCCATTGTCTTTAGGACAATACGAAACTGAGAGGTGATACCGCACGTAGTACCTAATACACAAGCGTGCTTTTATAGGAAAGCTGATGTTTATACATGTATCTTATTACAGTACCTATGTTTACCTTTTGACTATGAACTTAAAATATGTCAAGTGAAATTGTGGGATGAAGCATTCCTAAAAAGTGCAATAATTGAGTTCGTCAATGACTGCAGAAATACTTGAAGGATAATTTCGAGGATGCTTTAAAAAATGCACGAACCGCCGACCCGTCCGACCGGTGTCTCGTAACTTCTTTACATGTAATCTTCTTATAATTGACCGTCCGATAACTATCAAAAGCTACGTACATTCCGACCGAAAGGAATATTACATTTATTTAATAATGAAAAAGAATAACTTGTTTGCAATTTGTGAATTTCTCTCTGTGAGCATTCTCTTAACATTACTGCTGGGACTGAGTATTTCTATTATACAAAACCTCGAAAAATGTGTTTAATGTTGATGTTTAACTATCCTACCATTTTATATCCGTTCCTTCGTATAAAATGTTGTACATCAAAGTAGTACCTAACATAATTAAGTAGTTTTACATGTAGAAATTTGATAAGATATTTAATTTAGGTACATTGAAACTAGTAGTAGGCATAGATCACTAGCCGCGGTCAACTGAAAATGACCCAAAAGAAGCTGATTTTTTCACTGCTGGATACAGATCTCCTTTAAGTTCATCATGAGAAAGTTTTACACGCGCTGTCACTGCCCGAATGCGGTTTGGCAGACTTCACACGCCTCGGAGAAAATTTGTTTAATAGTCTACATTATAGACTGTTAATGAAATATAAATCATTCAGTATGAGACACCTTTATTGAAATAAGTAAGTGTGAAACAATAATTCCTGGCTATTTGATTCCAGATCAGCAAGTGGAATTCTTGTGTAACCAGTTAGCTTATAAACTTTTTATTATAAATAATTAAACACAGTACAAACAAATGCTTTTACTGGGCGAGAATCAAATCCACGGTTTTCAGTTTAGCTGTCAAGTTCTCAACCACTAAACGCAAAAGCCAATCGATACTAAGACTAACATAATGAGTATGTAACAGAAAAATGTGTACGCGGCCTTAGTCGCGAAATATGAAGAACGAGAGTTCATCAGTCCATCGTTTCTGTCGATCGTCCATCGGCTTCAGTTTAACGACACACTGGCTTCTAACGCACTCGGTACTATTACACCACACACTATGATAGCAACACCAAGATCGTAATGCCGTTGTAATTGCGACAAATAAACATTAGAGTGGATCGCATAATGCAACAGCGGAACATTATGTCACGCGGCGTGTTCCATTTGCATGTGTTGGCCTAAGCGCTGACAGCTGCGTTAAAAGTTTTGTTCCTCTATTTAATAAGCGTATGGTTGTGTTGATATTTCGTTAAGACATCTTAAGTGCCGATTTGCTCAAGACTTTAAACTTTGCGTTATGCTATACTACGAGTAATTAATAATAATTGAATTCAAAACAGTCTTGAATTAAAAACGTGTTATAGCTGTTAACTAGACCGCGGATAAACAGATGTAGGAGCATCTGTTCTCTCATACAAACATTAGTTCTAGGTGTGTTAACAACCTGCGGCCCAGCAATCGGGTTCAACCACTACACCGAAGGGCCCTTAAAAGCGCACGACTAGCCTATAACGTGTGCTAGATAGATGTTAAGATTTGGTTCAATAAATTGTTATATCATATCGAGCGTTTACTAACAACGCATTGCCCCACTCGTTGCGAGCTCCGTTCCAAGTGTCTCTCAGCTTTTTTAACCTTTTTCAAACGCCACCTACTTTTTGCGGTGAATTCGAAAGGTTTAAAACCTCGTCTATTCATAAGCGGAAATTATTCCTCCAGTATACAACAAATTACAATTTTACTATTATCGTTACCATTCAAATCAATTCAAATTTATTTTATATAATTGATGAAAAAGTGTAATCGTGTACGTTATAACTATAATATAAAAAAGCGCGATAAAAGGAAGATCACATTGAAAAACTGCTAATCATTAGTAAAGTATAGGTTAAGCGACTGAGTAGAAGACCAGATGGTGCGACCAAATTAAACAGAGCATGATGATGTTATGCGTCAGCTGTGTATAACCTTACCACAGCAGGCACGACCTTCGGAAGTGAGGAAACGAAAAGAAAAAGAAGATATTAGAAAAGCTCTTCATTCAATATACGCTTATTCCTTTCATATTACATCTAAGTCGGCAGTTGTACAACATCGAATGGCACAGATACTGTAACTAGGTATACGGTGTGTTTCCTATGAATTTGAACATCAGCCACGATCGCGGTTATTTTAATTAGATTGTGGCTTGAACTGTTGTTTGTGTTTTAGTGTATTGCGTAAACACTGTGAATAGCTTTCAAAAACAATTGTATGTATACGAAACAAACAAATTTTAAGTAACACAATCGTATGTCAGTGACACTAAACACTACATGCATTTTACTGAATAAGTTTTGTTTATTTAAGAAAAAATAAATGTAGTTATCATAATAACCACTTTAAATTTCCTATTGATTTCCAATCATTCACAGACAATCTTCTTAAAGACATGTTGGGTCTACCACACGTTAAACACTTTTGCCTACTTCTGTTCGTAAGCCGATTGTGATAAGCGTGTGCATTCCCACTTCATTGTGCAGTAAAATTGGCGACATCGTACGCCGGCCAATTTTATTATTATTTCACCCGTATAATGCACATATTACACTGACAGAATCAGATTTCACTGATTCGTGAGAAAACGCACTGGTTTCGCAAACTTTCCCTTCGTGGATGACATATTGTCTCTGCCAGGGACCGGTCCTTAGGTCACTACGACCAGATATACACGTAACAGGTATTTATTGAAAGTAAAATAATGTATTACGTTAGTCTCCTTCCGAAGGCGATGTTCGATGTTCAAATAGCTAAGATTTTTTTACACTCAGCCTAACCAACAGGCAGCCGGGTCACCTGATGGTAAGTGGTTACCGTCGCCTGGGGAGGAGTTAAATTATTATCTACCCTAAAACCGTCTAAATGCTTCAATTACAAATCCTAAAAGGGCGAAAAGACAACAGCCTCATAATAATATATTCAGATTACATCGTATTTTTATACACAATTGTGGAAATATGAGATTCTTTTGAACACATAAATGTATTTTAGGTGTTTATGAAATAATATTAGAAGGTAAGTATTCATATACTTACATGCTATAAAATAATGTAAACACAAATCAAGTTTCACCATACTTGCCAATGAAATCATAATCACGATATCAACTAAACTTATCTTATTATTTTGTTACACACATCGACAGTCCAATATCGAAGTCGCCCAGGTAGTTTATTTCGGTTATGCGAGGTACAATAGCCAAAGAATTGCGTCTTCCTACCACCATTAAACATTATTGCATATCTTTTGCAATGTTTCGTGTTAACTAACTGACCGCTACAAAATCTAAAATTTTGCGCACAAATACAAAATCACAAACAAGGCAATATTAATATTTCAGCAGATCGTGAATTCCCAACTTGCACCATATTTCAGGCGCGTGACGCAACCGCCATTTTATAAATTCATATCACAGTTGGTGCTTTTCCCGGCAAAACTTATGTAGTGCTTTCCACAGATAATACAAGATTTATTATATGATTTAAAAAGACAAGATACAGCGAATGTACCAATTATAAAATATTCGTCTTTTAGATCGTCTGATCGGTGGTTTCTACAAAATAACAATTTTACGGACAGTGGACAGGGGAAACCACAACGATGAAACATGTCAAAATATTTTTTATAAGCTGGGTACTTATATTACAAATCAAGATATTCTTAGATCGACCTCTGCAAAACATGAAACAAAAAATTTGCTTCGTGATAAATAATAGGTACTAGACAAATAAGTACCACGTACGTTAATTCTCTATGGAAGAACCCAGATAATTAAATAAGAGCAGGAAACAAAAACTTATAATACCTAAAATTCAAACCATAACATGTTTCAAAGTAAAAAGGCTTGAGCTTAAAAGTTTTATGATCAGTGAACTATACATAAATAAAAATCAATGAAGCGATCTAAAAATTCAGTGAAATCTTTAAATGTCTCAATATTTATCGAAATAAACGTTGTTGGTTTTTTATTCTTATTTAAGAGTTGTACAGTCGTGTTAATGAAAATGTATTATTTAAACATTTACTTGGTAGGACTTGGCCCCACAACAGCATTGTGCGCCTGCATAATTGCAGTAATTAAAGTGCAACGCGGATGAATGAAACATCACACACAACTCACATGAATTATTCAGAGAACATCTTCACTGTTGCGTTTGCATATAAGGACGGTAAAAAATATTAATACACGACATAATTGAGGAATTTTGTATTATATGGCACTTGCCTAACTCCATAATTTTTATATTGGTTACTGCGTTGATAGAGTTGTAAATGACGCGTGAGAAATGAAAGATGATTGAGAAATGAAGATTGAAATGTTAAGGCATAATTTAAAGCATGTTTATCGTATAAAATTCACATTACAAGAAAACAATGTGGCACAAATAAAAAAGGGAAATTTAAATAATCATTTATAAAATGGTTATGCTATTTCACAAAACCACAAATTTCTATGGCCATTCTCTCTATGGCTATTTTTTATGTGTCGCAAAATTATTATTAGCGAAAGTATCGATATTTAACAGCCCTGCTTTTTATACTTACGAGATG
>DWQT01001436.1:0-16763 GCA_018244895.1 Myscelus amystis hages
GCCTGCGGCCTACGGCGCCCCTTTTCGTCCGGCGCCCCTGGGCGGTCGCCCAACCGCGCCCTACCCTAACGCCGCTATTGGTTCTAGGCATACAGTATGCATATTTTTTATAAATGTAAAATAAAAGGCGTTTAGCAAATTTTTTATACTTTTTGGACGCAAAATACATATTTCATATAGTTGATTGATAACATTACAGGACAAGGCGTTTAAAGAATTAACGGAGATATTTGGCGATAGCAATCGTCTACCTACAATGAACGATTTTAACAAGATGCAGTATCTGGAGCGATGCATTAAAGAATCGCTGCGACTCTACCCGCCCGTGACTTTTATAAGTCGCAAAGTATCTGAAACCGTGCAATTAAGTAAGTACCTATTATAGTAAATATTTTTTTAATGCCAAAAAAACATTGAACTTTGGTACGTTTAGACTATGACCGAAATTCTGACATAAACGTCAGACATTAATGTCTATTTTGCGTTAACAATCCAATAAATAATCTAATAAATAATTACTAGATAAAACATTCCAAAGATCTGGTGGAACCCTACTCCAAAAGTTATAAGCCTCTTTGTGGTTGTGCTTGCTCCACGTATAACTCATTTTGTGCACTAAGTTAATTAAAAGAGAAGCTGGGAGAAACGGAACGTCTACATTTTAGTTCTAAGTTACCTACTTAGTGTTTATTATTTAGAGTTTAGTACGAGCTTTGATTTAAAAGGTTTACGTGTTTTGTTGGTTGAAGCAGTTTTTGGATTGTTGAGACCATGTCATATATACCTACGTAAAAATGGCCTTTGACGATGATAAAATAAAACTTGAATTAATGTAACTGTTTTTAAGGTAACTACACCGTGCCTAATGGAACGTTTTGTCATATTCACATATATGACTTACACCGACGAGCTGATCTTTTCGAAGATCCCTTGAAATTTGATCCAGACAGATTCTTACCAGAAAACAGTGTTGGCCGACACAATTTTGCATACATACCGTTCAGCGCGGGGCCTAGGAATTGTATAGGTATTGTATTACGCTGTAGTTAATAAGTCTCTATTGATCGACAGTTTGACATTCTGTAGACTAAACTACAGAGGAGATAACATACCGGACGCCGGTATCTGGCAAGGTCACAAAACCATCTACCATTATCCAATCGTGACTGACTGACTGACTGTCTGACTGACTGACTGACTGACTGACTGACTGACTCATGCGGACTGTATTACTAAAAAGTATATAATTATTTCAAATAAAACATATTGTAATGTAAAATGACATATTATTATTAATTATGTATTTAATTTCCAGGTCAAAGGTTTGCCATGATGGAAATGAAGTCAGTAATCTCAGCAGTACTAAGAAACTTCGAGTTGCTACCCATAACTACCCCATCAGACGTTATATTTAAATCGGATTTAGTATTAAGAAGTACTCAACCCATTTACGTAAAATTTGTAGCGAGACATCGAGAGATCATATCGGAATAGACGACGTGGTAGCTAAACTATGGCTTATATTGGATTATTAACTACCATATATGTAGTTTGGTTAGTAGTGATGCGATTATTTAAAATTTTCGATCAATTGAATGAAGGTTGCATAATTATATTTTCCACGTATGCACTTAGAATATTTTTTTTTTAATTTCATATATAACCTATAGAATTACAATGTTACTGGTAGAAATTTAAATTTAGAAATTCTAATAAAAACGTTTGAGATTTCATCCAAGTTTAAAAATATGAAGGATTTTTAAGTGTGATCTTATAGGCCGAAATAACCTCTTTGGTACTATAAAAATATTTAGATACATAACACAAAAAAAAAATACATTTATTCGCGCCAATTGGTTTTACTAATTATGTATACTCTGTTTATATACCTAATATGGCTTTGTTACATTGAATGACATTGTGTGTAGTTGATAATACTTGGTTTGCTATTATTGCAAAATAGGCAGGAAAACATTGTGAATAATTCAATTATTATTTACAATATTAGAGAACGTGGAGCGAATGACTTGAATCGTATCCAAAAGTGTACAGAAACGAACGAAAATAATTTCCCTATGGCTCATTCGTGAATCTATGTGCTTATAATAACATTGTGTGTGATATTGTGCCGACTTTACATATTAGATGGATGTCCTACCGCATCGCATTTGTTTGCCATCGCAAGTACGTTTTTATTTTGCTTATTAGACATTTATTTATTTGCGATACGATAACTACTTGATAAAACTGTTGTAGCTTAAAGCGTGTCTACGATCCGGCGCTACAGATTAACAAAATTTCTTAATTCACATGTGCCGTTGTTCTGATTCAACGATAATTAGGACATTAAAATAAATCTACATATGTTTTTGTTACTACTCTCACTTCTTCTCTAATTTTTCTCACAAAATATGGATATTGCAAACTATATATGTCATTCCCAACTGCAATTATTTAAATGGCGTCTTCATAGATATATAAGAATATACTAATATTTGTATAAGTACCTACAGATACATTAAAACATTAAGAAATTCCTGTAGAATTATAAAGTTTAAGAAATTTTTTAATGAACTAAAACAGTGTCAAGATTACGTAAACGTTTGAAATTAGGAATGTGATTAACAAAGTTTTTAAAATTAGTAAAATAAATGTTACTCAACAATGTAACGTGAATTCCATGCCATTCGCAATGAGACAACGTCGCTACGTAGATATGAATGCTCTAAATATAAGTAGCATGATTCCCAACTGCTCTTGGCACTTGGGAATCGCATATTTATAAACGATAGGCTCAAGGAATGGCTCAGTACCGAATGCGCGTGCGCGGCTGCGGCCTACGAGTCGCGTGTTTCTTCCGGCAAGCGGCTCGCGCGCGGCCCGCCACGTGTCCTGAACCCCGCCGCTTTTGCACGGTGATGCGTTTCCTATCCAGCGCGAAGAGCTGCGGATACGAGGAATTCATAATGGAATGCGATAATGATTTTGAGGTATTTAATATGTCTGCTTTACAGCGTGAATCACATCCAGCATGTTTAATGTTCGCCGGTCAATTTAATTCTTGTTTTCGTATTTTTACCATCAAAAATTAATAATAGCCATGAGCCCCTTCCTATATTAATACCATGACCACGGCATATAGGTATACCAAAGTCATTAAATAATTTGAAATTAAACCTTACAAACATTTATTTGTCAAATTAAAAAGGCTTACTGTTTTTATACAAAAATTTCGTCTGAAGCTGCTTTCGTGCTTAACTGAGCGGTAAAACGGAAGCATATGTTGTTACTGCACGTTACCAGAGTACCTTTTATTATAGAAAACCAAAAGCATTTGAAGATTATTTAAAAACAGTATTCACCAAACCGGTTTGCTAGCAAAATAAATACCTCCCTTTCCGTTTCAGTTTGACTGTTTTGTATTAGAATCTCGGTTTCATTTTTTTATGATGAGTTTTAATTTTCATCACATACGGCCTACGTTTGACTTTATCTCATCTGATTGTAACTGTATCTGATTTTAACGGGCTGTCTAAAATATAGTACGTCAGGTTTTGGAATTTAATCGATATTTCAACAACAGCGTCGTTTATTGAGATCAAATAAAGCTGAAAATCATGCAGCCGATTTCTTAACGTACGTATACAAAAGAAATCATCATGATCTGTCAACGACAACGAAAGAAGAGACGAAATACGAAACCCAGCGAAGTTTTGTAGATTCGGGTATAAAGTATATAGCTATAATAGCACCATAAATATGGTCGTGTCAGTATCAGTGACTGGTTACGGTATCTTCCTTTCTGGTTTCAGTTCAGTGCATAATGCATATCTTTAGAAATATCCATTTTCATAGTCGATTTGTCACTGCGCGTAATCAATGCGCTCTGATAAACAAATTTGTTTATCAGACTTAAAGATAAATCTCATAATGTGTCATTGTCACAAAAACATGATGTTATTACTCAGCAATAAATCTGATTATTGACCATATTTTGGAAAGTGAAATAGTTGCACTCGGTATTAACAAATGTAGCAGGTAACAGTCTTATAAGAGCTCTAAACATCCGATACTGGAGCAGTCTCATTTTATGAACGTGTCACTTGTGTTTGTTATGTGTCATAAATAAAGGTAATATATTCGCCTTTGGAATCCCTATAATACGAATCATAAAAAGACATATTGGAACTTCTAATCTTATCAGATAACTATACTTCACAGTAATATGAGTATTGATCGTCGAATGCAAATCACTAGGATTTGTGAATACGCATCGATTACTCGAGCATTAGCAGTTTAATGATATGGGCGATAAAATACTAGGTTTTCTAAATAAAGATTTACGAATACATCCATAGATAAAGTAGATAAGGGTATAGAATAGTGGATGTAATATTTGGGGATACCCTCGAAAGCGTTATGCAGGAGCCTGCAGGGTTGACACGGTTTAGTCCGATTGTCAAGACGCTTCGTTAGTAAGAATAATGTCCTGGTTTAGGTAGGCCTCCTATAGACAGACACGTTTCGTGAATTAGTACAGACAGCATGGACTGTCTTTTAACTGCAGGATGGAATGGACTGGGTTTTTCAAAGTTTGTTTCACTGAGTCAAAACGCTGGGTATTTCCATGGTATTACATTTTGAGGTTGATGGAGTGTTCCCTCATAAACACGCGTGTTTTAGCTTCTCATTGCGCATTCCGCGACGCTAAGTAACCTAAGTATGGCCTCTTTTACACGAAATTGTTCTCTGCGTGTCTTAATAATAGAACGATAGCCGCAAATAAATCAGACAACGTTGCGTAGGCACTATTCAATCAATCTAGGTGGCGTCAACTGTGTATCGCATAGGAAACCTCTCAAGGATATGTATTATAGCAATAATGAACTCTCCTTATTAATCAAAATGTTACATACAAGACACTTAAAATATTGTAGAAGTCCCTAACTAACGCATGCACGATGATTATTATCTACGAATGTAAATTGTAAATTGATGTAAGCAAATATAGGTACCATGTAGGTAAATGCTACCACAATAAACTGAGGAAATTTAACATTCATATTTAGAACGTGGCGACTTGGCATTGCCATAATTGTGATATTGATGCCTGTGTTTGATACCTTCTCTTTATTTTTGTAATTCTAAAATTCGTAGACACTATATACCTGAGTAGGTAGTCATTTATATTAAATGTTTACGCGTTCACTCGCTGACAGAGACGCATTTGTGGTTAGGTAACGTTAATGAATGACAATAATATTTCGTGAAAAACATGTCTAGACGCCATATATTGACTGACGCTTCAGGTGAAGACGGTTTGTGCAAAATAATAGCCTACAATGTATGTAGACAAGGCGGACACGCGCTAGCAGTGATCTGGGCATATTGCCACAGGCGAGAATTTTGGTTAGCATAACCATATACTTTTTAGGAATTTTTATATCTTTTATATTAATAATTGAATAGATATACATACAATTGGTGTTCAAATTTGTTTATTTCATTATAAAAATACTGAGTTGACTAAACGTTCTCATTCCTCAACCTAAAATCTCTCACTGAAAGTAGAGTAAGTCGTCTAAATATAGATAGCCACCGCCTTCGTTGTATAATCTTTACGTAGTATCCAAACGTGAAAACTGATTATATTACTAAATGTGATTTTCACGTAGAGGACACGTCACGGAGGAGGCAAATAATTTTGTATAGATAAGACGTGTAGATATAAAACGTAGAGGCTCGAGAATCGGGGGGCAGGGGCCGGCAGTTGGCGCCTGCGCGTCGGGTACGAACAGCGCAGAGCGGTTGAATAGGTATCGTCTTCTGTCGCCACTCGCCGGTATGAACAGCCGTCAACTCCGCCGCATCGCCGCCGCCGGCAGGCCGGTGCTGAAACAGCCCCTGGCCTCCGTCTGTTATCGCCAGTACAGCCAAGTGAGACCCGTCTATGTAATAGACGTGAGTGTCCCTTCCGTGAATGTTTTCGTATGTTATGTATTCTGTTAACATGGAGTGCCCGTGTTTTGGCTACATGGTGGTTGCTTCCTTGGGATAAAGGTTACTTGTAGAGTTAATACACCTGGCGCAATTTAATTTTTATTTATTACGTATGATCATGTTGAAAAATTGGTTTTCAGGGGCTGATTCATTGCTTAGTGGTAAAGGGTGGTTGGAGGTTGTTTTTTGAAAGTTTACAATATTTTAAAATGAAAACTCTATCATTGTTTCAGAAATGGCGCAATTCTGCACCAAACTTCTATGCCTTTCAGTCCATAGATATGAGGTAAGCATACATAGGACCGTAGGAACATTACAACTCTTGTCATTTCACGGTGGCGGTCGTTAGGAAACAGTCAAACACGCAATTGGCTAAAATTGCTCTACAAGTACATACATATATCGGACGTTTAAAATCAATGCACGGAGCGAAGACATCTATTAAAAATAAATTGAAACATGATCGACTCCTATTGATTTGTGTAAAGTGTGGACGTATGTATAGAGGACGCGCCGGGTCCATCCAATTCACCCTTGACATTTAAAATGCAGTTCCCCTCGCCCACCAATGTAGGTTACAAAACCTATACTTACATATAAGAATAGGGAAATGATGCAGTTATGTAAGCTCTTCAATTCCTTCGAGTTCATTTTACATTCAATTGCGGGTAACGATACCTACAAATACACCATGTCAATTGTTGTTCAAGTGGCGACGTGAATAAACTATACCATATATGTAATATATAATAGCAATACGTGAAACGAGATGTATCACATTACACATCTAATACTAAATTGTGTGTTCACGTTTCATGGTGCAGGCACTACTCATTCGTGCACAACCTCGATCCAATATCGTGAGTAAAAGAGTCCGTAACTGCATGGTCCATGTTCAATGTAGTGCTGACATCATTGTATTATAGTTGTATAGAAATTTTACTTTTCAGTTTTTTTATGCTTTCTTTTAATGACCTTTATGCTTTCGTATTTAGTAACATTGCCAACATAGCTCGTTTTGAACAGAGCCCTAGAATGAAAGTAGGTACTCGGTAGAAACTTGTTTCATAATTATTATTGTGTATTTATATTAGCAAAGACTGCAATTACACCATAAATACTTTATACATTATATGTATATGTTTATTATATACGCGGAATTCTTAAAAATGTAATTTAGTTCATTGTGTTGAAACGTTGCCAAAAATTAGCGTCAGGTGACTACTGAGTGCGCGTGTGACCGGGCTCTACGTCGTAGACACACCCGCCGGACACGTCAAGTCCGTGTACACAAATGATTTACATTGTATTATTAGAACACGACGATACACCTGTCATAGCCCTGCCTAGAAATCCCCAGGTCACGTTTGTTGAGTGTACTAACATGAATTAGTTAGCGACTATCGACTATATTATATTTATATATAGTCTTTAATAACGTATCCACGAGTCACATTAATGCATGATCAGTTTTAATGACCAGGAGACGAATTTACAAATGTATAACAAACTGTATTATAGTAAGTTTTAAATAAAATTTCCCAGGGTCCGCGAAGGTTCACACAAGAATGCCGATGATGTTTTATTTGACATGTTCAAAAATGAAGACACCGGGCTTCTTCCCGTTGGAAAGTTTTTAGCTGTAAGTGTACCTAATGTATTAATTACGATCATATTTGTTATAATGACAATATGTACTACTTAAGTATCTGCATATATGTAGTAGTAACTGAGTAAATATGCATTTGTCGTAAGTGGATTGAAATTAACAATGCTTTCGAAAGTTATAATTATCATTGTTACGTCACGCTACTTCCGCAAACGGAGTAAGCATTAGTAAATGATATTAATCAATGTGATCGATTATTTAGATGAAGTAACTCAATAGGTAAATATTACAATATTTTTTAGGCTTTAAGAACAACAGGAATAAGAAAAAATGATGCTCGCGTGAAGGAAGTTATGCAAAATTTGTACAAAGTTCACAAAGAATCTAACTTGGAAGGAGGTTCTCCAGAAACGCTTAAATTAGACAGGAAGACATTTAAGGAAGTCATTGCTCCAAATATTGTTTTGATAACAAGGGCTTTTAGAAGCCAGTTTGTGATCCCGGATTTCCAAGATTTTATTAAGGATATAGAAGAGATGTATTGGTCTGCTAAAAGCAACACAGATGGTAAAGTAGCAAGCTACATCCCTCAACTGGCAAGAGCGAGTTCTGAAAATTGGGGAGTCAGTGTATGTACAATTGATGGTCAAAGATTTTCTATCGGTAAGTGTACATGTTGGCTAAAAACCTATATAAAATACCTACTACTTATAAATTAGGTGTTACGAATACAATTAAAGAAAGATGGGAGTGAAATATCTAAATACTTTATTTTCAGGTGACGTGAACGTCCCCTTCACTCTACAGTCGTGCAGCAAACCATTGACTTATGCTATGGCTCTCGAAACTTTAGGCCCGGATGTCGTACATAAATATGTTGGCACAGAGCCAAGCGGACGCAATTTCAATGAACTTGTCTTAGACTATAACAGTATGTACAATAATTAAGTCCTTGATGCGTAATGTTTTATAATTTTAACATAAGCTTATTATAGTAATTTAATAAGGCTGAGTGATGTATCCTCAAATAACTCAAATTTGTTCACAGTGAAACCACACAATCCAATGATTAACGCAGGGGCAATTTTGGTATGTTCATTGTTAAAAAGTTTGGACAAACCAGAAATGACTCTCGCTGAGAAGTTCGACTACGTCATGTCATTCTTTAGTCGTCTCGCTGGCAATGAAGTGTTGGGTTTCAACAACGCTGTATTTTTGTCGGAGCGTGAAGCTGCAGACCGTAATTATGCTCTAGGATTTTACATGCGCGAGCACAAATGTTACCCTGAGAAAACTAATCTTCGCGAATGCATGGATTTCTATTTTCAGGTCTGTATATAATTAAGGGTTGGTCTTACAGGACTATTGCTTTAAAATATCAAGTTGCACTTTGTTACAACTTTAGTTTGTCTTTTGCAGTGCTGCTCAATGGAGGCAAATTGTGATATAATGTCTATTATGGCCGCTACGCTAGCAAACGGTGGTATCTGTCCTATTACTGATGAAAAAGTATTGAGACCAGATTCTGTCCGCAATGTCCTTTCTTTAATGCATAGCTGTGGAATGTACGATTATTCTGGCCAATTCGCGTTTAAAGTCGGACTTCCTGCTAAATCTGGCGTGTCCGGAGCCATGTTAATAGTTGTGCCAAACGTGATGGGAATCTGTACCTGGTCTCCACCATTGGACCCTCTTGGTAATAGTTGCAGAGGTCTTCAATTTTGCGAGGTACGTATTTAACGCTACGTGTCTAGCCTAAACATAAGACCTCAACATTTTAACTATTACAATATGGACTTTTGTAATCACCATTATTGAAATTTACAGGAATTAATACAGCGATTCAATTTCCATAAATACGACAACATTCGTTATGCAAGTCACAAAAAGGATCCTCGCAGGTACAAATTTGAATCTACCGGACTAAGCATCGTTAATCTTCTATTTTCTGCTGCCAGTGGAGATCTTAGCGCATTAAGAAGGTAAACTATTGTTGAAGTATTTCGATAATTTAAATAAACAGTGCTAAGATTCTTACTTAGTTGGTTACTTGAATTATTTTTTAATATTTATCAGCGACTCGGCAGATTCTGAATCCGTTCAGTCTGAGTCTGATCCTCCAGTACTTGCTGTGCCGACGAAACCTCCTACTACAGAATAAATTAAACTTTGAGCAAGTAAAGCTAACATTCATAAATCGACTTTAAATAATATGATTGCATTCGATCATATCAATAGAATTCATAGCTTTAGCTCAATGAAGTAAAAATATCTTAGCACTCTGATTTTTGCAAAGATGCAGATACATGTAACATGAATTATCATCGAAAAATATATTACGATCAGTAAAAACAATGTAGGCAAATGAGATGAGTACTAGGTTGGAGGTGTTGAGATATTTTCTTGGACAATCTATCATATTTTTTTTTTCTAAACACGCTAAAATTTCTAAGACCAACAATATTTATAAAGCCTTTTTATGCAAAGCTCTAAACCGTCTTTCAGCCTTCATCTGTATTCGCTAATATCAGGTGCCATAGTAGTATCATAACATCAGTGTTGTAGACTATTTCTCTCGCTACAATCGATATCCACCTATGCTTGCATTAGTTCAATTAAACTTTAAATATTAGCGATAGTACAGCTCGTATTAATTAACATTTCAGACACCACTTATCTGGAATGGACATGACTTTAGCGGACTACGACGGCAGGACAGCCTTGCACTTAGCAGCTGCTGAGGGCCACCTTGCTTGTGTAGACTTCCTCCTTGCCCAATGTTCGGTACCTCATGAACCACGGGACCGGTGGGGCAGCCGCCCTCTTAACGAAGCAGAAACCTTCGGCCACACAGCTGTTGTACAGTACTTAAAAGACTGGGAACAAGCCCATCCCATCGATCAAAAGGAACCAGACCCTTCCAATTCAACCGTAGACGAAATTCTCGACGTGAACCCGGAGGGAAAAAATACCAATAAAGATTCAGATATACAAGAAATTGTCTCTCGCAATGGGGATAAAATACAGTAATCCCACATTTTCCGTAGTATGAGTATTGTGTTTAAAATTCAGTATATGCAATTCGTATAAATATGTTATACAAATAACGAAATTAAAAAAGTAGTATACATTATGTTACGTATTTAAACATATTATGGTTTAGTTTTTATAGGTAGACACAATTATGTATCAAGTGAAGCTTTTTCAGTGTTCTTGTTGCTATTTTTAAATTGGTACTATATTTTGTTAGCTAAACAATGTGTTGCAAGTAGCCAAAGATTCGCCCTATTTGCATACTTTTTTTTAAATACCTATGTAAAACAATTCACAATAGGTTCTTCAGTTCTTTTAACAACAAAACTACACGCTCTTGGCTGTCTGTGAAATTTTCATTCTTATGTACCTTAACTCCCGGTAAATCTATTGTATTCCGGGTATTTAAGAAAACCATAAATTCCAGAAGAGATAAGTCAGTGTTAACGGTGGTTAGTTAATGATATTAACTAATTATGTGTATATCCTAAATTGATAATATAACTATGGGTTTGTTTTTCATATATGCAATGATGAATTCTTATAGTGCTTAATATAATGTACATACATACCTATATGTTTAGAACAAATGTAAGAATCTCATTTTAAAATATTTTGAGAATCACATAGGTATGTCGATGATGTTTTTATTTATTCGTGTTAAATCATTTGTAGTAGGATGGGGTCCCTGTGATATTTTTTATTTCAGTGTTATTTGCATGCATATGTTTAATATTTTTTATGTTCAGTATCTAAACCAAAAGTTAAAATAAAATAATTCTGAAGCATACAAAAGGATTCATATACATTAGGTATATGCTGTAAATAAATAACTGTTTACATCACACACTGGCCACTATATATTGATCTATATAGAATACACATTTAATATTAACATTCCAAATAAAATCTTATTTCAACTCATACAAAATTATTAGATGTTTTACTTGTCATACTTAATAGCTAAATAAACATTAAATAGGTACCTACTTGAACTTTGAAGTTTTTAAATGTCATGTTGCAGTACTGTTTATAAACTTTAACATTATGAGTCTCTCCAATTAAGACAATAAATATCTAGGTGTTTAATTAGGTGTGTTACATAAAAATATTTTGCTGTCCAAATATATTGTCAATTAAATGAAATTGGTGTTTTTATTTACTTAATAATGTTTTTTGGGTACCTCGGATACATTCCACATTTAAACCCAGTGTCACATGGAAAGAAATATAATTTTCAAATGAAAATAACTGTCCCAGTACTCATTATATACATATTAAGATTTGAATAGATTATTCCTAATGGAGTGATGGTAGCTCACACAAACACATTATGCTGTATGAAGCGAGGAAAGTATGAGAATTCCATACTTTACATTCAATAAACAATGGTATTTGAGTTATATCATAATTACTGTGTTGACATATAATTAAATGCATATTATATTTGTGCATATTGATAATATTGTTTGTTTTCATGTCTATTCTTACAAATACAATATTTATCTCTGTATACAAATCTCATAATAAATTTTATACCCTAGTGTCTGATATATTTTAAGTAATTTGATTTAACTATTACCACAACACTAGTTATTTTATTATTTATTAAGTAAATAATTTATAGATAGTAGAAGGTAAATATGGTAAGTTTCTAATTAAAAGAAGGTTTTTGGTATTAATTTGTTTTTTATTGACTACATTACACTTTATAATTTAATTTAATTATTTTCTTTTAATGTAGGGCGAACTGGTGTTGAAACGATGCCTAATAATTTACAGTCAGCCTCTAAAAGTGTTAGGTCGGTGCTCGACCCAAGAAACCGCGAGGAAAGTTCCAGATCCTTGATTTGCAACCTCACTCTTGTTCCTCTCACATACTCTTCCCCTCTAGTGGTTGGTCTTGTACACACACAATGAAATTTCCAACCAAAGTCAATATATAAATCATCCTGAACTGTATGAAATATTTTTCCAACTACAATTTTACCCACCGGGTCACCTAACTGTAACAAATACATGGCAATTTCAAAATCTTGTGTATGAAAAGAGCTCAGTACCGACAACGAATCTTGCAGGTGAATATTTTCTAACAATAGATCACTGACACAGGCGACTCAATATAAATATATTAGGGCTGTTTTTTCGACCTAGTTTCGTAGAATAAAATTCAAAGACAGCAATATTCACCGTATTGTGTATAGAAAAATAGTAACCATGATCAAAATGTTAAGGAATTATGTAAATACTCACATCAACCATTTTAGATTTTCGGAGAAGAGCTGCGAACGTTTCGTTTTGATCGCTTTCATTATCTAGCATTTGTGCTTGCTTTTCATATGATTTAGCAAATCCGCTAATTTTATTTGTACTAACGTCAACACTATCATTCTTCTCAGTATTGTGAAGTTTGGACGTATTATTAAACAAACAGACATTGAATTTTATAGGTTGTCGTAAGTTCCTACATATTTTTAAAGAGTTATACATAGTTGATTATCAAATGAAAAAATACGTATATTATATGTAAGATTTTTTAAATTAAGATGTGTATGAACTTGACTATAACATAATTCTTTGTAACTACGTTTTCGAAGTACGAATAAATTATAAAATCTTTTACGACTCCAGTTACGAATTCCTCTAATGTCCTAACCTTAATACTTTTGATAAAAAATAAGTTGAATGTAAAACCGACAACGTCAACCTATTTTTGTACGAACAGGAGTAGCAAAGGAAATTTTGATTACGTTACCTTTTCTGTAAACGTTATTATTACATTAAAACATCAAATAAATAATTAAGTATATTCAGTTTTCTTATTTTCAAGGTATTGTGGTTTTAATGGTACCTTCATTATTTAGAACATGTAAATATCTTTCAGAAATACAATTGGCAGAAATACTTTTATCGTATTATATGCTTTATTTATTTGTCAATGTCAAACTGACAAACTATAAACACGCACAACTAACGTCAAAAACGGAACAAATTCTGATATGGGAAAACGTTAAATATCTCGAAAATGACTGAAGATCTAGATTCTAAGGACTCACAGTCCGATTCGGGCAGCAAGACATTCATTAATAAAAGCAAAGACAAGAAATTGAAAACACATCGACCTCTGACAAAGGTAGTGACTTGTTGTGCATATTGGTATTAAGGTCTTTTTAATGAAATTAGGTCTTCCAGTTGCTAACACCGTTTCCATTCCAGATAATCCTTCGACGTCTGCCACCCACTATGACGGAGGAAGCATTTTTAGAACAAGTGTCTCCAATACCAGAACATGATCATTTTTATTTCGCTAAACCCGACACATCGCTCGGCAACAATATATTTTCAAGAGCATACATAAATTTTGTTAACGTGGACGATATCTATTTATTTCGAGATAAATTTGATGGATATGTATTTTTAGACGAAAAAGGTAACACCATTAATCATCGATTATTAAGCTTACTTGTCTACATTTCTTTGTTCATTATATTTAATGTGATAAACATGCGGTTCCCTTACGTTTGTCTTTTACAGGACTTGAGTATGTAGGCATTGTTGAGTATGCTCCATTCCAGAGGGTTCCCAAGAAAAAAAAGAAGAAGGATCCTAAATGTGGAACTATTGAGAGTGACCCAGTTTATCAAGAGTTTTTAGATAACCTCAACAAAGATCAAGAGGTTGATAACCAACCGAAACTGGAATATTCATATCCAATTGGCGATGGTGAGTACACCTATACAAGGGTTAATGTATACCTTGTGTCTGTTATTACAACATGACCTTATTTCATCTATGTGTTATTTATCACCCATTAGCAATTTACTGCTCGGCA
This sequence comes from Myscelus amystis hages, assembly GCA_018244895.1. Classification (NCBI taxonomy): domain Eukaryota; kingdom Metazoa; phylum Arthropoda; class Insecta; order Lepidoptera; family Hesperiidae; genus Myscelus; species Myscelus amystis. Next base: position 14,475 of record DWQT01001436.1, read on the forward strand.
CCAGTTTCTTTCTACATATAGTAGAGATAAGTAATATCAATCAACATCAACAACTTCCTTATTTTGGAATACAGCATATATGAATTACTGTTGAACCAGCTCATTTGAAGTTTCTAAACCATCCAGAAAGTCACGTTTCATAATCAGATCAGATGCAGATGTTTATTTTATAAAATTTATTTGCTTAACCTAAGTCTGTTTTATACCTTTAAACAGTCCCTGATGGTGTAAATGTTACACTATCTTAGTTTCTATATACCTTGTGTATTAATGACTTGAACTGCTATTATGCAGAGCACCTGAAAACAAAAATTGTGTACTAGCAATTAGGGTTAAATCTTTTATTACAGTTATATATATATAATTAAATATTAATGTTATGAATTGCAGGACATGATAAAAAAACACAGTCAACTCCGCTTCTGGAGTATTTAGCATCACGTAAACAGGATAAGAGAAGTCGTGATGAACGCAGAAGACGAGAAAATGATAAAAGGAAGATGAGAATTGAAAGGAAAACTAAAGATGGGTTTATTAGAGTAAGTTGCTATCTATTCTCATCATTTTTTTTTCAAATTAAACACAGTCTTGTATTAACTATATATGTCTTTAATATTTATAAAATAATTTATACTTATAATTTATATCATGACACCTAGTGTGAGATTTTTAATAAGTAACATTATATAGAGATATGGTGACTTATCTGAAGATGATGTCAACAATGACGCCTATGACTATCACAGTTACAAACAGCATCAAAATCTTTGGCTTAGTGATAGAAAAGCTTATAACAAAAATAGATGTACATCTGCCATACATCCGACTGAACTGAAATGTTTGCATGGCTCAGATGAATTTATTAGTACTGACTCTGATTGGGACAGCCATTTTCCTGCTTTGGCTACTAAAACCCATAATACTTTTACCCTATCCTCTGCCAAGCTTTCCAGGAAGAAGGAAATGCAAGAAGGGATTCAAAAAAGTAGTGGTGACACTTACTTCAAGGTTTTCAATGTTTTTGTCTAAAAAGTAACATTAGCATATTATGGCAATATATTTTTGTTGTACATTATTGAGTGTGTCACTAAATGTATAAAATTGTAGTATAATATTTTTAATGAGAAGTATTTTTAAATGATACCCTGTAGCAATTGACACAGCTCAGCAACTGATGGTAGTATAGTTATATTTATTGCGTAATGGCACATGTACACTTATAATTTGTTTAATCCAATATAAATAACAATTTTTAGGAAGAAGATGAAATAATAGATATAGATGTAAAGAAAGTGAAGCCAAGAGAATGGGAAAGGGAAAAATTAAATGTAGATTTAAGAGATGATCAAGTAAAGTCAGATGTTAAAGATGGAACTGTGTTTGAATCCAAATCATATAAAGATCAACGTAAGCCTAGCACTAGTGCTATTGTAGATAAGAGAAAGAAGCTAGAATTTGAAAAGAAAGAAAGCACTTTCAAAGCAGAAGACGCCGATCAAGGTGAAGATGAGCGAGCTTTTAAAAAAGATAAACGAGACAAATTTAAGGAATCTCCCCGTGAACAGAAGAGCAAAAAATACAGTGATACTAGGAAAGAGAGAATTAAGCAGACAGACAGTGCAAAAAACGAAAAACTATCAGTTATAAGTAAAATTATGAGTTTAGAGGGCAAACCGAAATCATTGAACCACGATGATATCAAACCTTTCACCCAATTACCTCAAGTAAAAACAGACGACTTAGTTAAAATCATTGAAAGTATGGACAAAAAAGTTAAACTTGAAGAGAACCATGTAGATGCAAAATCAAGTAGAGTTACTAATGATGATTCTATTAAACCATCAACGTCTCAAGTAGATCGTAAACCGGATTCAGTATCAGTAGTAGCTTGCAGCTCAAAAGTAAGAAGGGAGAGTGTGGAATCTGACGATACAACGATTAGTGAAGATATAGAGCTAAGACGGCAGAGGTCCATTGAAGATAGAGGTAAATCTACAGAGCGCGAGGGGTCTGAGGAAAAAGACAGAGGTGAAGGTAGCGACCGACGCACAGAACGTAGAATCAGAAACAAGGTAAGCTGTACGGAAAACAATATCGACGGTGGAAAGGAAAAAGTTACCAAGCGCCATGTTGCTAATTATGCAACGGAACTGTTTATACATTTATTTTTTCTAAGAAAAATCGCAGAAAATTGGTGATTAGAGGTATGGGAAAACATTCAAGGATTGATTGATTTTTTCAAATACCTCTAGTAGCATTTTCTACGGTTTTTCTTAGTAGAAATAAATG
>DWQT01001437.1:0-16762 GCA_018244895.1 Myscelus amystis hages
GATCTTTAAAACTACGCAACGGATTTTGATGTGATTCTTTTCAATAGATAGAGAGATTCAAGAGGAAGGTTTATATGTATAACTAGCGTTTGTCCGCGGCTTCGCACGCGTTGCAATTCAGAATTTCTTAATGGCAATAAGTAAAAATGTAATATATGAATTTAGATATTCCAAAGGGAAATTGTTTTTGTTTTACTCCAAATTCAACGCGCGCGAAGCCGCGGGCAAAAGCTAGTTTGAGTTTAAAATGTAACCTGGGATAATGAAATATGGTCCTGTTAATTTATAGAATTAAAGTACTTCTTTTTTCCACACAGGTAAATAATCTAGTTCATCTGATAAACGCACGCTGCGGCCTGTGGACACGTTTTCCAAACGGAACCGAGCAATCAATGACTCGGGCAAATAGACGCACGTGACTCTTTCGTCGTGCGGTACAAACAAACAAACTTCTCTATGTATTTTTATACGGCGATCTAATTGGAACCATAACACAGAGTATGCGACGTTTTAATAAATATTGATAATTGATTTAGAGATACTTATAGAGTCTAGAAAAAATTAATTACGTGTTTCAAGTTAAGCTAAATACTAATTAGTACAATTCCATTAGTAATTAGTATTAATTAGTATCCACCCTAGAGGTCGGATACGGTACTATTGTTCAAGACTGAAATGATCTACATACGTGGAGAGGCAACTAAAGCGTTCAGTAGGAAACACTGTTGTCAACTGCTTCGGAGTATAAACAGGTGTGGTGGTAGAACATTCCGGGCCGAACCAATAATATGTTTTAACAATTTAAAACTTTTCGGATCCAAAAGAAAGCTGTTTGTAGATCTCACCTCGATATGGTACAATTCTAAAACGTCCAGAAACTCTACTTTTGTATTTTGTAACATTTATAAATTTGGTAGATTAGACGGCTAATTTTAATTCTGGATTTACATACATAATGTATGTATATATGTACGTAAAACCGTTTACATAATTTCGTCTTTGTCTGGAAGGATTTTACGTAGTAAAACTGAAACACGCGTCCTCCCAACTTCGCGTCTTCCAAGCTAGGACCACATCTGTCCCATTTTGGGTATAACTTTACACTTATTTTAGATTACACGTCAATCTCTTCAGTTTCTAACGACAATTTAATATCCACAAGGCTGGCGTGCTCATAGCAACTTTAACTTTCCATAACAATATTAGGGACATTTCACATTACTAGATATTAAATAACCTTCATTATTATAATTACGGATTTTAATAAAGCGCTCTTAAACTCCTACAGTTCATCAGAGACGTTAATAGGAGCGAAGATAAACTTTGGGCTCGTACTCATGAATAAGTATAAATATTTTAATTCAGATATGTATACTAACACATTGACACACATTACGAGTACCTACATATATGAGCAAACGTACATTCTTTTACTTTGTAGCCATATCAGCCCACTCTTACCGGGCTTTTTTTCAACAATTTTTTTATCTTCTGTTGAACACGAGTTTCCTCTCGAATGAAGTTTAAGTCTACCACGCTGGCCAAATGAGTAGGCAGACTTTACGCACCCCAAGGACTATTACATAGAACTTATTCACGATTTTTCCTTCACCGTTATACTGCATTTTCAAATTCATATACCATAAGGTCAATCTTTTTTAAACAGTTTCAGTCGTATTCCACAGCAACGTGTTTTGTAACTATAACTTTCATCCGTAATAACCTTTCAAGTATGTAGATTCAATTTGGAGGCTATCAGACCATAATTGATAGGTTGCGAGACCCATATGTATGTTTGTGCCTCATTAAGCCGCTCAACGTACCCTTGATATTGACATTCGTGCATATCTGTCGCTGTACATAGATGTCAACTTTACACATCGTAATAACGATCATCGTTATCCATATAAGATTTCTTTGTATGAAAGTAATATAGGGAAATAGTATGCCACAAATTGATAATATCACTTTTATCCAATAACGACTTTATAAAATCCACAATTATAAATATTGGGCTGTTTGATATTTAAAATATATTTAACGTTGTTTTTTGTATTCTAAAACTGGAGTGTTTAATATAACAGTTCGTGAATAAATATAAGACAATAGATCCTTACTGGTTTTATTTTACGCTAATGCCGTAACAATACTCAGAATTCTTTATCTTGAAATAAACAAATACTCTCAAATTTATACGTTTTTATTTCTCTTCTGCTACTTCCATATTATAAAAAAAAGAAAAGGATATAGGATCAATGTGGATTTATACTAAATAAGGGGCGTTGTTCGAATTACAAAAGGTCCAGAATAAAACGTCAAGAAAATTGGATTTATTTGACTAGCCACGTACGTACATCTGGCGCCCCTACAAAGATCAGTCTAAGTAACTAAATCTTCTTTCACCTTGCCGTACCCTACCTCGCTATACCTATGTAAGTAAAACCCGAAATCAGCTAAAAGAGTTAGATGCTACAACTTTGAGATCAGGGTTTCTCAAAGTTTAAGTTTACCCTACTAAAGCATACCTTAACTTCCAAGATACTGGTGATCGATGGACTTGTGTTTTATATCGAATTTAGTTTTCTTCGTGTCGCAGCAACAAGGATTCAATTGACGAACCCTTAAGAAGATTTCTGAACTAATATAGCGCCGCATATAACGCCGTGGTGGAGTATACTCCGTCCAGCCTCACACTATTGCATGAGAGATCCATGCACAGCGGTGGGCCGCAAAAAAGGGTTGCAGCAATCCTAGTATTGTTAATTCCTACTTAAGATCTATACCCAGCGGTGGGCCGCAAAAAAGGGTTGCAGCAATCCCAGTATTGTTAATTCCTACTTAATTTTATGTTTATTAAGTAAATAAAGGCTTAAGTCAACTATATTTTTGATTTCTATTTAAGGAAGGTAATTCTATTATATTCATATTCAGCGAGAAAACAAAGTAGTTATTCAGCATTCCTCGTGAATGGATACTAAAACTCTTGTTTTTCTGCGTTTGCTGGTTCTCCCAGAGTGCCGAAAAATTAAATCAGTGAAGACATGTTCGTGCTTACCATAAAAAAGATGGGGACGGTTTAGGGAACGCTTAATGTACTGTGCGAATATTTTATTCATGGAACGTAATAATAATAAAGATTCTTTCTCACTACGCAAACAAATACGTATTATTGATTTGGATTATTTAGTAGTAGGCTTTACATGGAAATAGAGGACTTATTATTACCTGTTATCTAAATGAGCACACACCCTTGAATTCGACTCGATATTAGACTTTAGATTTTACACTGAAACAAATTGAAATACAATTCTCAAAAACGGTTAATCAAAAAATCAATAAAAATCAATAGATATTTTTAACAAAATATTTAACGAAAAGGAAAATATGTAAGAAAAGGAAAAAAAGCGTATAGTTCTAGGATAGTAAAATGTTTAAGTACCACTTAAAAGGTTCCGCCCACTCGTTACTTGATTGAAAATCTACCCCATCCACGGCTTACGTCGGCTAGGGACGCTGTTACTATTTTTATTATATTGGATCTTGCTGATTAAATGAGGCCTAAAACTTCAGTATTATAATATAAATAAAATGCGTTAGTTTAAATTTAGAAGCAATAGGCTTATATTCAATGGTTATGTATGTATGTATATATGTACATATGTATGTATGAAAGCTAACATGTTTAAATATCACTACTTCTTTGCTTTAAGTGTATGGTAATATCATTAGAATTACACTCGTCAGCCCAGACATTATTATAATGAAGAAACACCAACTCATTCTATTGATGATAATGATGAAGTACATCTGTAAATCTGCAAACACCAAAGTAATAGTTTTTTACGGTGAACGTTATGATAGAATGTTTAAATTATGTCCGTTCTATACGAAACTTATTATATTATCTCTGTACATGTACCCAGTCATTGGTGAGCTCGCTTGAATGGCGGCAATTTGACGCCACGAGCGCCGCGGCCCGCCAAAATGACAAATACGTCCGACCCAGTTGCCGGCACTACGAGTACAAGCCAGTGAGTGACGCAAATCATGAAACGATCCTTCTTCCCTGTTTGAGCGGCTTAAAAGATAAACCGCAAAAAGTACCTAGTACTAGGTACTTATAAAATCAAGTCCGCTTACAAAACGTCGGAATGACATTTTCCATCTGCGGATCACACCGCTTACGAGATAAATTCCATTATTACAAACTGATATATTTTTTTATTCATTTGAATGGACAATGAAATATTACTGAAAATTTGCGTGTGATATTTTCAAAACAGATGTAGTTTATTCGCTCAACGGCTAACTTAGCAAATGTTTCTTTTTGCAGTAGTTACCACGGAATGCTGCGAACGCAGTATTAAGAAGTCTAATGTTGTCACCTTTGACGTTAGAGTGTGCGATATTTCAATTTTCAAGTTATGAAAAGCATATAACTTTCTATAATAAAAGGCACCTGCCTGTATTTGATTCCAGGCCACCGGAGTGGGAAATCGTATATGAAACCACTAGGCTATCACCGCTTGCACACATGATACTAGTAGGATTTTTAAAACCGCATGGATATTTCTTAGCCTTAATTTCAACTAGGTATAGGTATTATCATCGGCCAGTATTACCTCAGTTAAGCTGCTCTTGTCATGTTAATCCTCCTCTCAATTTAATTACTCTATTACTCTTATATACTTAGGATTCGTGGTCAGGTTTAGAAATGGGTCATATAACATTGACGCCTTCTATAGTCAATTTATTAGTCAAAGGAATTTAAAAGCGAAGCAATCGGATGCTAATATATAATTTCCAAAGACGATTATGTACGACTTGTTTTTTCAATAATTGCTTCTAAAAATGTATTCTCCTTTCTAATCGATATTTTTCATATTTTCAACCACCTTTTTAAAATTGATAACATCATATGACATTAGTTTTCGGAAACATGAAGATTTTCTGTTCAAGTAATAACACAAAAGATCATTATCGAAAGCTTTATCGCAATTGTTAGTTGTACCAAATGACGAACCTCGATAGTTGGCAAGGTTGGTCATAAGTTTATCAAATTACAAATCTAAATTTTCATGAACCAATTTCCTACACAAACTTTCTCACAGCTGTATAATTAGCAACGATACGTTCGAAAAGAAACGATAACACTAATGAGAGAAACTATGGGCTACGTATAACAAAAGTGACTTATACGGCAGATATATTACGGAATCGTAAATTCGCGTTACAACGCATAGACACGCACGCGTCGAGCTCTACATAAGGCGTGATTCACACTCAATCGGAGCCAGGCACATTTTGTGACTTTCCAGCAACTATATAATGAAAAATAATAAGATCTGGAGTAATAACACCATTATAGAGTAACATGAAGTGTTACAAAGTACGCAATTGAATGTACGTTTGTGTAAATATATATGTATGTATCTATAATGTATAACAATATTGAGTTATCCTAAGAGTTCGCCTGATTTACCACCAAATGCGGTCTAGGATGTAGCGTTTGCCTGTACAGTTCCTTTTCACTTTCCGTTTGAACAATCCTAAGTTATAGTAGAGTACGACCCGATATAGCGTCAATTGTTCGCAAGCGTCTGGCTCACCGTACGGATCGCGTGTTCATTAATTTGTCCCACGCCGGCCCCGGGCCCAATTATACGTTCCGATAAATCTCTGCCGAGTTGCGAACGCATCGCAATAAAATTGTATTCCGTGTTAGCGGAACAAACATTGGACCCTCGGAATATCTTTCATCGCGACGGCCTGCACAACACATGCTATTAAAAACGTATTGTATGTCGCGAGACCATTTATTTTCTCGGAGAACGGGATATCTAGAAAGATAATGATTTATCCTTATAAAACACACATTTGTGTGTTTTATAAGGATAAATCATTTAGATATGCATCATAATCATTTAGATATGCATCATAATCATTAAGATATGCAAATACATTTGTATTTGCATATCTTAATAAAACGAAAAAATACTTGGTTTCTCTCTTTCATGGTGATCAGCCAGAACCTGTCGAAGTGTTCTTACTACCCGTTAATGTCGAATGTACCAAACATTAACTTCTTTAAATGCTTTTGTACCTTTTTTGGAAAAAAATATTCGCCTTAAATTGCCGGCATTGCATTTTTTAAAATATTCTCTCAATATAAGTTCGTAGGTACAATAGACAGTAGTTATGATACTTGTCAGATATAAAGATAAAATTATCTAAAGCTAACAAATCTGAATTAAAACATAGCTAAGTTTTTGATCCGCAAACTAAACGCGTTCTATATTTCACGAGTATCAAATAAATAGGCCGTCGCAACAGTGGGAAACAATGTCAGTTGAGATCCATACGAAGATTTGAATATTATGCTAACGATAGCTTCAAACGATGTGTGAATCTGTGAATACACCCAGAGAAAGTTAACCGCATTGTGAAACAACATATAAATATGAGCGTTCTGCAATAGATTACTGTGACCTTTTATTCCAATACTATACATTTTGGTCACAGTTATTAATAAACACACAACCATTATAAATTATTTTACTAATGCACTGTTAGCGTGAGTCTAGTCTCAGAAATACATGAGAAAACATAATATTTTATTTATAAATAGAATCAGCTTGTCTGGGACTTCTTTTTATATCTATTCGCTGGTCACAGAAATCTTTAACAAAACATATTGTATTAAAATAAAAATCTGAAGTAATTATAGAGGATATTTCTTTTCAGACTCTATTTGATATTATACATATCAATAAAAGTGTCCTTCCTCGAATTATTTAGTATAGGATGGTATTGATAACAGTTTTATAACACACAAATGACAGCGTACTGGCACAAATTATACCCCTCATAGCTCGTAGTGTACTTTGAAGCTGTTATTGACTTGGTACTCAGAAGCAACTCGAGGCTTCTTCACAGTTTAAATTGGTCTTGGACTGAACTGGTTATTGTAGTAGCCACTCCCAAAAAAGTACAGTGTAATTACAATACATAATAAAGCAAAACATGACTAATAAAACGAAGTCAATTATATATAATCCCTTAATGCTAGAAACTTATAGAAACAATAACCGGTACCGACTACTTGCTATAGTATGGGAAAACTTGCCCTCAGAAGTATGGGAAGGCTTGTGAATATTTTTATTCACTAAAATCCATTAAACGTATAATGCTGTTTTATATGAAAACTATGATCAGAAGTGTAAGTAAAATAAATTTTCACAAAGTCGTTCATTAGCAATCTGGACAAGCGAAATATAGCTCTGTCAGTTTTTCCTCGAGAGGTGGTTGATGATGAAGTGGTTTGCACGCAAGCGCACAAACCTTGATCGTAAAAATGAAAATTCAATCATTATTAAGGCTCAAACTCGCTTGCATGTGCGCTTAAAAACTTGGAGTAGCGGCTTAGAGAGACTGTTGTACTTCGAGCCCCTTTGTTAATAGTCTCATAAAAATCAGCTTAACTAACTAACGAATATATTGTGTATGTACTCGTAGGTACTCAAGATGCCTAATGTTTTAACCAAGGGATATATAAATGGCGACTCACGTCATGTCATCTCCATTCGCTGTCAGTATCAATCTGCATCACTTAAGAAGTAACTTGCGAATTGAGCATAATCGAATCACCCGCGATATTGCGTGCATTTGAATACACGAGTATTATGTGCTGTACCGTGACGTAATATTTGAATACAGACTATAGACTCAGACTATGTAGATTCCGATAAGTTGAATTATTTAAATGTAGCTGTGCCCGCGGTTTGTCAGTACACATTATTTTAATAGTAAATTAATATCAAACTATGTATGTACATTTTCGGGTATTTTATCATTTTCACGTAGAAAACATCTCAATATTCCCGGAATAAAAAAGACCCTTCGTATAGCCGTATAAATGTCTTCAATACTGAATCAGTTCAATCCAAATTAGTTTAACCGCTGCGAGGATTAGCCCATAAAACATGGCAAACAGGCTGACATTTTTTTTCATTGTTTGGGTAGTGATAATATAAATATACAGTTACTTAAAAACCAATTGTATTACGGCTAGGTATTGTATCTATTAAATAGCAAAAGCTTTCATATTTCGTAGTCGCTTTTAATTGTCTTAATTGTTACTATTCATTCTGGCCTGTGTCAATATTCATATGATACACACGAGACGCCTGTACAGAATATTAATAAGGGATTGCAGTCAGTGAAACGTGACATGTCACATATTAAGATTTATGAGCAGCAAAGCTCATGGAAGTACAGTGATTTCATTATAAAAATACCGTATTGTTTATTTCTGTTTACAGATTCTGATAATTAACGTATGTATAAAGTGCCTTGAAACCTTTTGAGATTACTTTTTCGGCACTTTGCAAATGGTTTGTTTGCTACACTCGAATGTGTTTTCTGAGGAACAGAAATTGGTCCCCATCCGCCCATTAGCCGATAGATATCGAGAAGATAGGCCGCACTTGTAAATCTCCCGAGCTGCCGACGCAGCACATAAAACTACTATAAATACCATCGGTTCACGATAAAATTGAATTCCGATACCGTTTGTGGAAATTTTTGCGTACCTTAAGCTAGTTCGCCGGTGTCCTTAGTCTTATTTGAACACAGCACAGGATACATATGCTAATTGTCTCAAAATCTGTCAGGAGTTATTAACATAACTGAATCTAAACATTTTTTATTAATGCCTAATGTATTTAAGGCACTTAGTTTGATTAATGTACTTTTATTAATGAATTTAGGGTTTTTAAATGTTTGACAGCTTCACGCCCGATTGTCCAATATTTGCAACAGTTTCTTCCGCAACGGTCACCGGATGCGAGCCGCACTGCCGATTCAGATTATCGATCCCCAGAGCTACGCAGTTGACAGTAATTTTTTTCTTTTTCAATTGCAGTCCATAGAGACATTTCCGTAAGAACACAGGCACATATCTTCCCTTGGTTCCAATTTCTCATCGAGTTATGTACACAATCATTAGTAAATTAAACTAATATATTTTCATAAGAATCCTACGAGGACACATGCACATCCTCATCAAGGGCGTTAAACACAGTTTAAAAACATTCTTTCTACGAAGCAAAGTTATCGAGCTGCCCATAGCTCTTATGATTAGAACAAGTGGAAGAGAGTTTCATGTTGTCACGACCCGCAGCATTGAGGAAAGGAAGAAGAAGAACAACCAAGTTAACTCGTAAGAACTATTAGGTAATTGTCTTGACTGCAAAAAGTATTTGAACTTAATGCCATGTAATTAAATATCATTCACCTAAGTGTTCGCAATTATGCCTGACTGAAACCATTAAGTTAAGCGCCGGCACGCGTCCGCTAAGTTAAATAGTCGTGGACCTTTTCAAGAGGTCTCTACATCTGTCCCTTCCGCTCTACTATTATACAAGCGACCTTGTTCCTTATTGACTTGTTAACTAGTTCTCAGAAATTGCAGTGGTTATATATATAATAAATATAAAAATATTCTATAATAATTTTAAATCTGTGTAGTGACATTTATTTGTATAGAAACAATATTTTTAATGGAATCTTTGAGTTACCGTACTTTTTCTTTTTATTCCAAGACAATTTCTCTGCGTATGATATTATTAGTCACAATACGTATTTTACACTTCACGTTGTTTCTACATTTTGAACTTAGTATAAAAAACTTAACTAAAACCCAACTATGTTTGTTGAAATAAAATGGCAGTTATGTTAATAAATATTCTCCATTCTATACTTTGATACAACAATATCTTTTATTTAGTGAAGACCGAGATAAAGCGCTGAGTGCAATATCGAAAGAACATCTTCAAAGTGACTAAAATCGTAGCGGCATCGAGCGAAAATTTCATAACGGGAGTACTCAGGAAACATTCGTCATGAATCTTTAATAACAGCAAAAAGATTCTTCGTGACACTTCTATACATTTGTAATAATTTTTACCTTTCTGTGTGTAAAAGCATTTTTTCGTACTTGCACGAAAGTAGAAGCTACAGTAGAGATAAGGTGTCTTAATCAGAGTCACTAATGAAAGCCGGAAGAATTTTTTTTAACTTGATGCGAGCAGAATGTTCTAAAAATGCTTTCGTGTTATGCTTGCGTCTTGTCTAGATCCGTACCGTGTAAAAATACACACTATCTTTGTACAGTCATTAATGTCAGTCAGCGATGATTTAACGTGAAAACCTAACAAACAGACAGACAGATAAGTTTATAGACGTAGATTATTTGAGATTAATTTGTATTAGGCTTGCAGTTGAGTAAATAAACTCAGAAATAAATCAAGTGCATGTTTGCGAGTACTATTCATGATCAAGAAGGGTGCGCTCCGACCCCATTTAGGTATTCGTACTCTATAACGAGCCTATAAAGAGCGCACTGCTTCGGGCCAGCCTGTACTTACATCGCTTTAGGTTTCCGTTTGGGTCATTGAGTAAACAAGGCATAATGACTGAGTCGTTTACCACAGAAAGCCATGATCCCCTTCATAACATACCTAGTACATCGGACTTTATAAATAAACACTGAAAGACCAGTCGCAGTTCGTTAGAAAGCTCCGTGCAAAGCGTTTGTGGTTTTACCTTTATTGAGTTCTGGGAGCTATTTTCTCCGGCTTTTTCTCCCAGTCCCCCAAAACCTAAATGCACACAGCCGTTGAACGATAACTAAGAAATGACGTTTATTAAGTGTATGTGTATACCTTATACCTTATACCGTATACCTCACAATTAATAAAGCAAAAATCAAATATCGATTATTTTGTAATTAATGTACGACAGGCGTTATAAACCGTTTCTTTCTTTGTGTCTATTTACGAACACTGTATAACATTGTTTACTGTTAAAAACAAACCTCTAACAGAGGCGTATGGAAAAGTGTTTCAAACGTATGGAAAGTTTGTTCATTGCGCATCCCCACGGCTCGTGAATGATCACCGTTGAATGGTTTCGTTGAATGCTATATATTTCATGTCACATAGAACACTCGTTTATCATTGTTCTATGACTTGAAGGAAAATAAAAAGATTTCTTTTAAGATTTAGTACATTTTTAAAAAGAAATCCTGACAGTAAATCATTAGCAATGAACGATGAATCGTGTTGTACTTTTAAATGTAACCTTTGTTCTAGTTAACTTGAGTCGCATTCAGATGAAACCAAACACATCATAAGTAAAATCCTGGCCTCCTAATGCAATAAGTTTATAGAATATACTAGAATTATTAATGGCAGAGGGCGCAATCTATTTAGATCGACGTGGCTCGAGTCGAAAAGCCTCAAGCTTTCTCAATCAAACGTAAATATATAAAATGGATAAGGAATGTTTAAAATATTCGACGTTACCGCTGATTCGACCTTTAAACGGTAATAGAATATCTCATATCGTTTATCATGAGTAATTTGATAAAATATATAAACGCACAAGTGACTAACTCAATAATATAAAAAAAAAAAATTTTTTATTGTAATTATACCGCGCGATGTTATAGCTACAACTGTGTAATCAATTAATTATATAGAAACTTATGGAATAGAAATGGCAGTGGATTTGTAGTAAATTGTAAATTGACAAATTTATTTGAAACTTGGTGCAAATATTTATGAGCTAAAATTATAATCAATCCATTAAAATGATAATCAATTTATGCGTTTTTAAACATACGAGTACCTAATATCCCACGACAAATTGCCATTATGCGAAGTACGAGAGGCTCCCGCTGTGTTCCATTAAAATATAATGACATTTTATTGGGTTTATTTGTACACGCGCAATACGTATTCTATAAATAAGAACCCAGATTTCATGTTAGGGTTTCTCGTGCCTACCCTCATTTGACCTTAATGGAAAATATGTATTTGTTGATATATACAATTAAGGTTTAAACAAGAATAAACATATTAGTGCTGTTATCATTAAAAGTAATGGATAGTAGCATGTCGCGCCAGTATTTATGGATTGTAGAGAGAGTGTATGTCAGTAGTACACTGAATGCCGGTCCACTGACAGTGTGAGTGTCGACTAACAAGAAAAAATATTTAATCAGATTCTTATTAAAATATAAATTGGCTTATATACCGACTTAGATAAGGCATATTTACGTGGAAAGGTACCTTCAACCCGTAGCAAGGGTTTCGAGGTAAATAAATTTGGTAAAGTGCTCCATAACCCATTTCGATGGGGTTCGTTCGTAAACACTTTAACTAATCGAATGTTTTTATTGACTATAATCATTCCGAACACGATAACTTTTGTATGTAACGCAGAATATTTTTATATTATAAAAAGGCATTCATTATAAATATATCGAAGGTCAAATTAGGTAGTGCTGCTCCTGAAAACTAAGAACATGACATAGAATCCGAATGACCCATGACATGAAACAATCAACTTATCAGTCGCACAACTAACTAGGGATAGAAGTAGCGAAATTGCTTCCACGGATGAAAATTGTAGCCAGACACGAAAGAATAAAATTGTGATGTCAGTTTTCACTTACATCATAGGACACCATTTTTTAACAGGAATATTTCAGACTAGGTATTTTGTAGTCGCGATGCGTACTAATTAAAACGACTTTAAAGGATTCTTTTGTGCTTTTTAAAGCCCGCTTAAGCAGTACGAGTAGGTACTTTTGTTTTTTCATGACGAAAATGACAGGAAAATCATTCTAGCGACCGACTTAACAAAGTAGCTTTTATCAACACAGAATAACTTGCTCAAGTTGTCTCCTTGTGAGTTCTTTTCAAGTGTATTAATACGAAAAATTTATTGTATTTTAAATCTATTTGTTATGTAGCGTAAAAGGTTTTTTATATCCTTTTTAATTTGTATAATATAGTTATGATGAATTTCTTTTTGTTTTATTAAATGTACCATTTAAAGACACCAGTCAATTAAAAACGTCTGACACATTCTTAGAAACAAGACTAAGAGTAGCATATTCTCGATTAAATAATTATTGTGTACTAAAGTACAATATTTGATGTCCTACAAACATATTTGCTATTTCTTCCTCAATCCATCTATCTGTCCCCTACAGTACATGGATTTCCAATGCAAGTAAAAGATCTGATTTCTCAAAATAAACAGAACACAGATATGCTCTTTCACAGGCACAACTAGTGACATTGTGTCGCAAAAGCGAATATAATTTCATAAACTGAGATGGATACGTCGAGGAATGCAAGCACAGTCCCCAGAGCGAGATATCGACATCTGAAGCATTTAACTGTCACGTCTACATGTGATACTTATATCATAAAACGACATACCAATAGGTCCAATGAAGAGAAATATTTTATTTCCTTGGAATTGAGATTGAGCTACCAGTCATTTCATTCGAAGGCGAATCACAAAGTTGTTGGTAGCTATAGAAAAGTTTCTCAAACATCTGTCGTTTAAAGCAACTTATGCAGCATTATACGACATAAGACTCTAAAGGAAAAGTTTTTAGGAAAGGAAAGGAAATTAGTAAAAAACTGAAAAGTTAAACATGCGCAAAAATCTTCAGATTTGTCAAACGAAAGAAGTACATTTTAAGAACTTTAAGCGATCGTCAATTAAGTCACGGCCAATTATATTTATGAGATACTTTTTCTCTGTAGAGCCACTGTACATACATGTATATTATTTGTATATAAACAGATATATGAGTGGTAAAATTAATGCTTTAACAACTGAATTTATAACGCAAACAAATTCAGTACTTACTTTCTGTTTAATAACTTTGACAATAGCTTACGATTAAAATCTTAACTAAGATCACAGGGAGGTTGTATCATCGAATTAGTATGTATGTACTTGGCCGCCGGCCGCCCACGAACACACCCAAACTAGCCTGAGTGACCGGCAGATGCGCAAGCGCATACAAATTGTCTATAATATCTTATTGTTTTACCTTTATTATTTCCGGAACCAAATATTGAACTCACTCGCTGAACGGCTCATAGAACAGTTATTCGTATAACTCATTAACATTTCACTAATTGACATGAACCTTTGTTGTAGAGTTTTCGGTTTTCGGAACACGTGAGTGCATACAGAACATGAGTTATCGGCGGATGATTAATAAATGTCATTGGTACATTTGCATGTTTTTGTTTTAAATTGTAATCAAAAGTGAATAGGAAGGTATGAACACCGTTGTAATCTTGCATAATGTTTCGATAAAATTAACTTACAGTGCATTACGAATTATGTATATCTACCAATATTTAAGAACTCGAAAAATAGAAAACTCTCAGTGTTTTTCCTTCGAAATGGACCACAAATATACAAGCGCTGGTTCTTTTCTGCAGAATTAGGCAGTCGTAATTCTGAGATCGTTTTCGGTGCTTTAGTTAAGCAAAGTGTTTCGGTATGGACGGAGGCCAATAGCAAGTGTATATCATAACTTCGTATAGTATTCACAGTAGCTTAGCGAAGAATTGCGTATTAACAATGCTATACCTATTATCGTATCATCAGCGAGAGGCGACAGCCGCTATTTGGGACTTCTGCAAGCTTTTTTGCTTACTTAAATGACAAAATCTGTATCATACTTTGGCAAAGAACAATTTTAACTTATCTTCTTTATTTTTTATTTATTTTACCGCATTTTAAAATTGCTTTAACAGTTAATCCGCGTAGACTTTTCCAATTTCAAATGGTTGGCGTTTTGCCCACCAAATACGGGCGCGTATGTCACATGAGATCCGAAACGATCGTGGGAGCCTTAAACCGCCACAGATAAATTGGAGCTATTTCAGCATCAAACAGAATAAATTATCAATTTATTCCAACTAGAAATGTGTTTCGCGATGTAATTACATCGTGGATATAATTTTTTGTAGTTTAAGTTATTGTAATATCCAACATTACAACTAACAGTACTTTTTAGACGCTTACTTATATCTGGGTTGGCTGATAGAAACTTCCTTGTGGGTTAGGACCGCTTCTGTAAACAGTAATAATGAATACCTAAATAAACATCCACCGATCCATCATTATTCCTGATTTACAAGTTGGTACCCATCGATCTGCATTGGAAAAGCGTGGGGTAGAATCGTTACGTAAAATACATTCATGCTTTCAGTAAAAGGTTATACGTAATGAACAACTTAACAACTCGTAGTTTCGTTAATTTTACTGCCGCGACCATTGTCTTGAGATTAAGGCATATTAATGTTTTATAGGGCGTCGATGCATACAATGAAAACTGTTTGTTTTGTAATTAACAACCGCTCCTTTCTTAGTCAACATAAACAACGCGTTGCCCTAACACATATATACTTACTATATTCTATAAGACTTGAAGTTATTACTAAGATAAGTAGTCTATTTAATTATACTGAAGATAGCCGTATTCAAAAGATTTCTTAAAATATGAATATTTATCTCTCTCCTGCCGTTTCGGACCTTAGAAGTAAACCAAGCATCTCTTACGTTGGACCAAATACGAAAATGTACAAAATTTCATTAAAATCGGCTAAGTGGTTTTGAAATCTATATATGGACATGGGGCTCTTCAAGAAAGGCGCAAAAAGAGCACTCCTTGAAAGTCGGCAACGCACTGGCAATTCCTCGGATGTTGCAGATGTCCACTTACCATCAGGTGGCCCGTCTGCCTGTTTGGTGGGCTAGTAAAAATAAAATAAAATCCATCGAGGACATACTGTGACATGTATAAAGATTTTCAAGAATATTATAGAATTTTAGAACCGTTCTAATTGGATGGGGATTAATATTTCAAAGCAAAGCATTTGTAGCTAACACAAGGATAATATAAAGGGGGTTTGCTCAAATTTGTGGGGTTTATTGTGTCCCATATCATGTAGCAAGGGATAACGAGATGTCCACGAGATGACGACCTACATACATACCTCCCTTTGCTATCTGAATATCAGTTTTTTTATACATGAAAGAATTGATATATAAATGACATATTAAAATATTATGATGAATATCTATTATATTCATAGATTACTTCACATAATAGTACACACACTTCATGACTTAATAATAAAATTATACATTTATTAATATAACTAGTCTTTGGAACCGTAAAAGATGAAACTGTCGTATCCAAATAGGCTTACTTAAATCAACATTTATTTTCAGCTAATTAAGGTATCTTGGTGTTGGCGCATTGCCTGAATATACGTATGTATATTCGACATTTTTGGTGTTAACAGCGAAATTCTCAGAATTTCTCGGACTTGGGGAACACAAATATTTATTTAAAGTATAATCCAACAATTGTTGCCGAAACTTATCTTTCGATGAGCAAAGGAAACTGTTGTTAGGATTACAATGTGCTTGCTTCTTGAATTTAAACACGAATAGTAAACCAAATGTAGCTTTACCGCAGGTTTTCTCTTTTACGTTCAACAAAATACTTCTCCCATTTGTATCACTGTGTATCATTCTGAAACCTGTAAAGGTCTGAGTTAGATCGAAAGAGGGTTAAAGGAACTCGTGTCTACGAATCTATTCATGCTATAGAAAATTTCTAAATCACAGTTACATAAAACGAGTACACAATAAATATCTTTCACGCTTTTACGCACACGCTAGTTCTCATGAATACCTTCTCGTAGTCACGTATACAAACACGAGTCTCTTTCGAGCGCATTGTTACGTCACGTATCTACTACATTGTGCTCAATGATCAATTGTATCGATATTATGATTAAAACTAGTGCCAGTTTCTTCAAACGTTTCGCCTAAATCCGATCCATCTACCAATTTTGTCACTAAG
>DWQT01001438.1:0-16761 GCA_018244895.1 Myscelus amystis hages
CATGTACAGTGTACATTGTATACACATCTATGTATATGTTATATATATATATACACATGTACGTACACACATAACAATAATTCATCAAAATAATTTTTCTGATGTCTATGTTAGAAGCGAAATATATAATGTGTATTCACGTCAGTTTTTAATTTAACGTTTGGTTTATTCAAGAGAACGTTAAAAATGAAGCGGGCGCACGTTCCCGCGGCAATGCTCGTAGCGCGGTATGTACTCGTATAACCAAATCAACGAACGCGCAAACAATCCTTTGTTGATCGCGCTAACAGGCGGAAACTCGTTTGTTTATTAGTTGTGCGATACTTTTATTTGGGTATGCAATTATAAATGCACGCTCGAATAAATTAATCAGCGGCACGGGCCGCGCGCGGCTTTAACCGTTACGTTTTATTAACTTTCCAAAGCGTTTCTCATAATATTTTGTTAGGAAATCATTAATTTCTTTTATGTTTGTACACACAGAATCTTAAACCAGTGTGGTATTGTTTAAGACTGCAGCTAGCGTAGCCAATTACTAGCCATAGTTCTTCGTAGCGCTGCGTAGACGCTAAGCCGTAAAGAGATGCATAGAGATGCCACTAAAACTACGATAAATTGACAGCCTCTGTCGTTCAATTTGAATAATTCAATGTTTGCTTCATAAATCTAGTCCTTACAAGTATTTTAATCGGAAAGCACTGCTTAAAAGACTGTGTTACCATTTGAAGGATGTAGCAAAATCGGTTTCCGTATATAACTTTATGTATATACACTTATATTTAATCAGCGTGTAAGCGTCAAAGAAGAGTTTTTAACCTCGTGTGTTTTAATCGTATGTGCACACAGGGTTGGCACTAGAATAAATATTTATGCTCAGTAAAACGGTGCTCTGCATAAGTAACAATGCAGCTAGCTATGGAGGTAATTTTTGTACGTGCAGTTGAGAACAAACGCCTTTTTGTTGCAATATTAGAAATACAGAACTTCTGTCTTTTATTCGAAATGTTATTAAATAATTTTCACAGATATAAATGAAAATTAAGCCTTATTTTTTTATTGGATTTGTTTATTAGAAATTGAAAATTTATACAGTCCATAGGACATTAGTCTGCTACATTCTTTATTCTTAAAAGTAAAAGTTATATGTCTGGTTGTTTCGTCACTTTTTCTTGATCGTGGTGTAGCGGCTGCGTGTCCCACTGCCCGTACAGACAAGGAATATTCATTGAATAAGGGTCGAAAAACATTGTTAAAAGGACTCTTCTGTATGAATTAACGCCCTTAAGGTATAACAAAATTATTATGAAATACAGGAAACTACTATTTTTCTGAGTTGATCTCCATGTTATTCAATGAATTTATATGATTGATTATTAGGGAAAGGTCCACTTTAAATTATAATAGTGTTTAGGCTATGGTTTACTATGACAGTTCTCTTTAACCAGATCTATACGGTGACCTTGGATATATAGTCCGAAACCGGAGAAAATAGAAAAACTACATCTCATGCGGCTGACTTTATATTTGAAGATATAAAAATTTCAATCATGTACTTGAATTTACCTTCAGAATTTAGTTATTAATCAGAAGTTCTCATCGAGTTATGTCTGATTTCGAAGTAAGTGAGTTATAAACCGGATGACCAGCAGACTTGCAGGGAGCGGTTACGGATGTACGCTAATACGGTTCCGTGTTTTAATGAAGGCGTCGCGTCCAGTTCAACTTCCATTTGTACAATGTAATTTGTTCAGTGGTTGGAGTCTTGTTTATTGAAATTTATTTACGCGTAAAGCCGCTGTAGGCGTTCGCTAACTTCAACGGCTGTATAAGTTTTATGTTTATAATTAGGAGATTAGGGTGGAATGTCCCTGTATATCCACATAGAAACAGTCACACAGCGATACGCCGTAAGTAAAACATAGACTATTGAGTTTTCGTGATTGAAACTTGTTTTTATAGTTTAACATTTCTTAAATAATTATTATATTAAATGTCTGTACTGGACATACATATATATATTTTCCTATATCACTTATGAAAACAGTAATTTCTCGCTACGAAATGGAACTTATAAATTGAACTTTGTAATAAATTGTCTATTGTCAAATCGAAATTTTGTCAAAATCTGTACACGTAATTCTAGGTTTCGTATAATTGGTTTCTCAGCCGGTTTTATTCATGGAAATGAGAAATATCTTCACCGTAAAAAGCATTACTGAACTTTATACACTGCTTGTAACTGCACCTTCTACGGGCCTTTACAATATATTATTAATATTTTTAAAAAGTACTTCATCAGCTTATTTTTACCTCGATACTCTTTTATTATATGTATAGACAAAAAACAGTCGTATTCAATGGATAAAAAACATAGGCACCTGATTTGAAATCTATTTATTTGTTCCAAAGCAGTGTTTACCACCGGGCCGTCTGTCACGATGATCTGATTTCGACGCTCGATCGAGCAGATAATTAAATCAGGTGAAATCTTTTTGGTTTTGTCGTCTCTGTTTTTTTTAACGGCTGGATTCTTACAACAGAATGGAGAACAATACATTTTACAAGCTTTTGTTAATATTTTCTTTCGCTACAGAAATTGTAGCTTATTGTAATAACTGTGTTAAAAATATTTATTTTCCGTGGTCTTGTCTGTAATTCTTCGTAAGCTTTGGTTGGGTATATTCCAAAAGGATTTCTTTAATGCACTCTCTGTCTATATTCTATATTCTGCTTGAACTACTCACCACGTAGAGCTATCTGTATAAATTTGAAAGGGACGTATTAATTAGTGTCTACATTCACGTTGCGGAGCTGCAGTGCGACTGTAACAAAAATCGTATAAAAAGGTGTTTCGTATGCTGAAACCGTCTAACCTAAGTACGTATGCAAACTACGTATAAAGTGCTCTGGAAACCTTGTGGCAAGCGCAAAGTTGAATGAACCGTGATTTTGATGCTTAGAAATGAATCTCTGTGGTATCAAAGCTGCGAGCGTTGAAAGCGATACCTGTGTTGAATACTTAAGACATACAGTGAAGTCTTGACGATAGTACGAGTTTTAAATTTAAATTGAACAAAAGGCTTAAAAGTAAATTCTTACATCAGGAGATTTAGAACTAAAAAATCTAAGAAATAATTTTCACAATTATGATGCTTTTTTTGTGTTTATAAATACGTTTTAAAGTCATCAATTATTACGACTAACAGCTGAGACTGACACTACAGAGTGAAAAAGTGCTTTATTAATTTCATAATTAAAGTTAGCCAACCACGTTAACTCATTTACAACCTGGTATTCGATAAAAGATAAATCAAAGCCAATTAACTCATACTCCACTTAGGTCAAATGAGTACGTGAAAATGTAATTCGTAAATGAGCCATACCGATATTATAGGACAGCGATGTTGTGCAGCTTCGTTTTAAATAGCCCTCACGCAATAATTTTATAAGGTTTGCATAATAACTTTAAAATAAAGTTAAGTTCGTAAACTGCATGCAAATTTTGGCGGCAGTGAGCGGCAGAACTTTTAACTACGTGAATACCTCGGAGTGCCCTACCTGGCCTCGGAATTTCATTTGTAGTTCCATCCAAGTTGGTTGCTAAAATTGTTAAAATAATTTCAAGTGGTGGAAGAGTACGTATATCCTTAACAAATTACGCGATTAATTTGTTAATTGCGATTAACGAAAATTAAACAGTCACTAACCGTTTGAACAATTTTTTTTAAACTATTGTGATGTAATGTAATATACGTACACTTCGTAATATAATTTTACGACGACAGTTTGTAACAAAAAATATTTTAAAATAATCATATTAACAAATTGAGAACTGATATTTAGGAACAACATTTTATTCAGGTATGTTATTCAGGTAATACACAATCATGGGAGTTACATATTTCGTGCTTATATAATAGTCGTTAGTGGTGTAAATTCATAGCTTTTGCTTAGCCCTTTGGGATGTAATTGAATAAAATTTTGTGTGATTGAATTTTTGTATGTATGTATGTATGTGTGTATGTAATAATGTCTCATCCTTTGCAGACAGTTTATAACGCAGTCCATAATGTTTATATATAGTATTAATTGTAATTCAAATTAATATGGTTTGTCATTTCACAGACTTTCATGTTTAGTTTTACTTACATAGGTATTTGATGATAACCATTTTTTATGTACCATTCTTACACATGCGAAATAATTATTTAACCGAGCTACAAATTGTTGCATTATTTTCTGTTTGAAAATGCATTAAAAGCTTTCTTAAATATTCTGCTTACATATTAATTATTATTAATTTATTCAAGCTCTATTATAGCATTATTCCAATATGAATCTAGCAGGATTTTGCATAATAAATTTGCATCAATTTAATTTGAATTTCACCCTCGAAGTATTTGAAGTGGCAACAGATTTTCATTACGTCACTGTACTCTGCTATATAACCGAGAGCTTTGTGTGACGACTGTAGCCGGATCCATGTGCTGTATCCCTGTTACTACCAAGCTATTATTGAGTATTGGTTACAGCCTGGAATTGAGGCTATTGTGTCTTGAAAGTGAAATCAAGCCTCCGTAGCTTTGACCAGGTATATCGAAAATAATGAAATCTGGCCAACATCGTTCGGGCTTTCAATTTGAACGAGTGACTGAGCTTATGATCCATAACGTGCATACGTCGTAGAATACGCAATATTTAACATCTGACATGCTTATTGTCAGGTGCTAGTAACAGTAGTAAAACGATTTTAATATGAATAATAATAATAATCGTTTATTTCAATCACTACGGATCATAATTCATAATACAGAAGACAACAATTCATTTAACAAACATTTTAAAGCTTACAGTTTAGATTATAATGTTGAAACTGATCGCCTAATTTGGCTACGTTAAATATTTTCGTCTATCCTTTGGCGGGCCGGGATGGGCCAGGTGGGTGTAGCCATGAACAACAGCCCCTGGCCGCATCTGGCCACGAGTTTCACGAGTTTCATGAGCATCCATTGTTGTAAGACTTATATAATTAAACTTACTTTAATGTTTCTCGTTAGGAGGTGAAACACATGTCCGTTGACACGAAATATCCACTTCGCCGATTGTTAGATAGTAGAATTACTTTAGTTTTATGTGATTTCCTCCCGAGTTAATATTAGTATATTAGTACCTACTTATAATAATAACAACTCTCTTTATCGTATATTTTAGTAATATCCTACACCTACTTTATAATAACCAGATATAAATCAGGTAGAGACGGTAGACGTGATATAAATCGAGTAGAGCCCTCGAGACCCATAGTATGTGTGTACTTGATATGAAGATTGCATTTCGATCTCGGCTAACCACGTTCTTTAAAGGAAAGGCCCTTAATTCAGCCTTATTTATTAGAGATGTGCCATGTTCAAGGTATACCGCGGATTATCGAGTTTCCTCGAGATTATGTGACTTTGAGGTTGGAAAAAGTGTATACATTTTTTTCTAAATACCAAATGTTAATGGTTGAGTTTAGTTTTATCTGAGCTTGGATATTGAGGCCCTTGACTTGCATTGAGCACAGAATATCCAAAGGTGCTTAATGTACGCTTTGAGTTTAAATAATTCTACATCGCTAACCATATACTCGGCAGTAGGTACTCGACTCTGAAACTGAGCAATTTGGCCGATGAATAGGTACAGTCGTTTTACAGAGTTCGAAACGAGTTTTTTATTTCACCCTTTTAATGGACCACTGCTGGACCGGGTCTCCTCTCATAGTGAGAGGGGATTAGGCCATAGTCTACCACGCTGGTCTAATTTAATTCGAAACGAGTACTGTTTGTATTTTCCATCTGTGTGTAAAAAACGTGTGCAATTGAAGCCGTGTTCGCAGGAGACCTGCCGCGGCCGCGCAGCAAGGGCGAGTACGTTTTCGTCATCGCCCAACTGCTTTTCGGGTTGCTGCTTTTCGCGACGGTCCTCGGCCACGTGGCCAACATCGTCACCTCCGTCAGCACCGCGCGGAAAGAGTTTCAGGGTAAGTGTGAAAATTAAAAATAGTATTTTGAAATGTACTATAACACGTTGCACTTGAAAATATTGTACGCTCCTTTGATTGGCATAGGTATGTACATGCCCCATTAGTTTGTAGTTTTATATTAATTACTTGTATTTTATGCTGTTGGAGCGTCGTTGAATAAATAAAATAAAATAAAATAAAAATTAAATAAAGTGATGTGATGTCCTTCAATTTATAATCTATGGTTTTGTGTAAAACAACCAAATGATCAGTAAGTACGCACATAGCTCAAAGGGAACGCCCGATCACCACCACTGACAGATTGTGAATGGGAATGGCGCCACCGTCGACCCGTGCTCGACATTTATTTATATATCGCTAGTGTTGCGCCGTTCAACATTCACTGATAACTGGAATGCTATTACAGAACTGTGGAAACATGTAGGATGGATTTATGTAATAAATAAGAATGTAATAAAAATATATTTTGCTCCACGAATAATTTTTTACATCTATAAAACTATCAAATTCATTGGTAACTGCCAACGCTTGTTGGTCATGTTTTTGTAAAGTTCAAATAATACGAGGCAATAGTTTCTGCGCCAGGAAAGGTCGTTTCAGTTACGACCTTGACACTACAATTTAGTGCGCGCTCGTATGTCAAGCCGAGGTAGCTTGCGCCGCAGCACGCGATAATGAAAGTTGAATGACTCTTTCTATAATCTCGTACGTGAAGGCTTATGTGTTTAATGCTTGAAGGGGGGCATGGATTGTGCTGATAACTGCAACGATTAAAGGCAATTTGGAAACATGCTTCAGGATGGCCAAGTTAAGAGGTTTTCTAATAATTTTCAATTAATTTATAGGTTCATTATAATGTCAGTAGTACATTCAATATCTACACAAAAATATAAGAGCTGAATAACCACAAAAGAGATATCCCGGTATGGGGCTTTTTTGTTTCTCTTCATATAAAAAGTAAAGACAAATCAAAATTAAATATGTACGTCCGAGAGACTGTCAACAATTCACTACAATGTAATTACGTATCAGTGTGTGAACCTTTGGTGAACTTTGGGGCGAGTTTATAACTTGCTACACGCTTTCTGTCTCTAGCGGTTGCGTTTACAGCTTAGCGAGAAAAAGCAAATAAACG
The DNA here is from genome assembly GCA_018244895.1 of Myscelus amystis hages. Taxonomy (NCBI): domain Eukaryota; kingdom Metazoa; phylum Arthropoda; class Insecta; order Lepidoptera; family Hesperiidae; genus Myscelus; species Myscelus amystis. Next base: position 7,158 of record DWQT01001438.1, read on the forward strand.
ATAATTAAATACATTGCAGTGGGAAGTAAGTAATAATAGGGAACTTGTAAATTTTAAATGTAAAATTAAATGTATAAAATTTTTAATCTGTAAAACTTACATGAGTCATTCGCTTACATTGATGCTAACACTAATAATTTTCCGTTCAAATTATTTGGATTACAATTTTATTATATAGAATAAAATAGATGCGATTTATGTTTGAAAATGGAAATGCAATCTATTTACGGAATGAGTTCAGTCCGTACGCGAGTTTAGAAATTCATTTTCTATTTCGATGTCGGCACAATATAGAAGTGCTGATACTTTATTTCTGTCGCTAAATATGGCAGCGCCCCTTCTAAGGTTGTACAGCGTAACTTCATCGCTACAGCTATTTATGTAGCTTGTGCTATGTTATTTCTGTTATTTGTTGAATTATCGTGTTTGGAAAATTGTAAGCACATTTAGATTTCGCTCATTCTTATCCAGACTCCTCAGTCAACGGTAACTAATATCAAGTGGAACTTCAGTCCTTTTTGAAATTGTACCCTATATTCTACTTATACATGGCTGAAATCTATCTTCGTAAATGCTACACAATGGTCTAATTTTTAATAAGAGAACTTAGCAGAAGAGGAAGAAAATTTGTTAATTATCGGCCCATGCGTGTGCTATTACCTACTTTGTAACAATATTCATCGGGAATCTAAATATATATATATCAGTAATCTGAAAATAAATTCACTAAGGTTACACTGAAACGCTTTCCATGTACATTTAATAAGTCCACGACTCTTCTCATTTAAATGAAATGTTTATTAGATTGGGGTCCACCTGGCTGCGAATAAAATTTCCGTAATTACTCCCGTAAAATGCCACTTGGCTTCGTAACTAAGGTGGGCTTGCTATTGTGAACTGGTAAAATGTGTAAAATGAATCATTGTACTTTAAATGGGATAAATTATCCAATGAGCCCAAACGTAGCCAGTTAATTTATAAACATATTAATTTAACTGATGATAAAGAAGGCTCATGTTTGTTACTGATAAGGTTACTGTACACGGATGATTTTTAATGACAAAATTTTATAATACAACTTTTTTTACTAAGGTACTCGTAACTAGTCGAATCTAGAAATCACAGCCAACAAGGATTATTTTAAGATTATTGGTACATTAAACGTTAGGAAATGCTTCGTATAAAAATGAATGTATAATTTTATTTAAACGTTTAATGGTTTTCGTTCGCTGTTTGACTGCCGTTTGTTTACGTCGTAATGAAGCAACGGATTAACGTTATAAAATACTCGGCGTGTCGGCTGCCGGCCGCCGCCTGGCGGCGTAAGCTATTACTTTCTTAAGAAAATATTTCATTCCGTGCAAAACAAAACAAGTTTGTAACAAAGCCATGTCATTAGGTTGTATTAGGAGACTAGAAAGTAGATGGTTCAACAAAACAAAAGGAAACGGAATGTGAAGAATGGCGGGAATTTTGAAAATGGTAGAATGAGGACATGAGATGAGATATACGAGTAACTTAGAAATTTATCTGTGTTTTGACTCTATTAGTATTAAAAATGTAATTACAGGAATTATTGTAACGTATTGGAGAAGCATTAGCCTTATTACAGTGTATAGTAAGTTGTGTCAATTTTTGAAATGTAGGTAATATACGAGTAGCATGTATGTGACATTTTGCGGCAGATTTCAATTTCTTTTTTATCGCACCAACTGAAACTTGCCTAAATCAGAGTGTCTAACAAATTACACTTCAAATAACGCCTTTCGGAGCTACATGCTCAGTGGAGTGCACGTGGGCTCGTTAACATAATGACAAGGTAATGTGGAAGCGCGAAGGTGACAGGCACGGGCGCAGGATCGCGCCGCTTACTGCTAAGGAGAGGAACGTGCCGGCACGTCGCCCGCCGCCCGCCGCGCGCGCGCTACCTTCGTCAACCTCGCCCTGCTGTTGACATCATAATCTCCATCACTCACAATACAAAACACTTTTGTAGGACGAAACCTTTATTACGTTGTAAACAAATATCATTGTGTTCTGTGCAAAATGTAGAAATTTGTGATAATTGTAAATTTGTAGATTTACTCATGATTAATATGTCAAAGAAATGCATTTCTATTTTAAACACGTAACATTGAATTGTTTTTGAACGATTATAAGCGAGTCGACGTTTATCTCGCATGATTGCGAATCTTTTTGGAAACAGACAAAGAAAGTAACGGCACATAACGTGTGCAACAGCTACGTTTACAATCGGCACGGCGAGCGGCGAGCGGAATAAGCATTTTATACAGAGAGGGCGGCAAAGTGTCAACAACTTTAATTAGCACTGCAGCTCGGTTGAAAGACAATGGCGCCGCGACGGCAGAGAGCGGGCTGAATCCGTGACCTTCCTTGGCGGCGCTGCAGCGAAATAGGTCAGCGGCTTGAATGCTATAAATAGCTCGGCGAAAGTCGGGCGCCGCGCCCCATCCCAGCGGGAGCGGGCGTCCCGCGTCCGCCGCCATCGATCGCGCCCGCGCGCCCCCGAGCGCCAGTCCCCGAGCCTACCGATTGCGCGATAATTGATCTACCGCCGGCCGCTGGTCACGCGCCTTCTCGCCGACCTTGCTGCACACGATGTCATCCTTGCAACATTAAAACTGCTTTTATGCGATTTATTTATATTTTCATTTGCGCATGATATGTTTTCCTCGCATTCTGGTAGGTGGCTAGCGATAGATCTTTCGTTTAATTTGCAATCGATATGTTTCAATATCGTTTGCTCTTTTTAATATTTTCAATGCTTCTAGCTGGGGATCACAATGAATTTCATTACAAGAAAATAGCACCGTTAGTGTTTTAGTGTATTTTTTAAAATACAGGAATAGTGCTCATATAACAAGAAATATACACGGCGAAAAAGTGTTTGCAAATTCGTTTATCTTAAATTCTCACTGCAATCCTCCGATAATCCTTTAGTGAATAAACAGCTTGTATTTTAGCAACTATTTTATTCCGTTTAATTGGCTTGTGGACAACAACAAGAATTTAACTATTCTGTATTGCTTTTGTTGCCATGTCTGAAATATTATAAAGTCTTCAATACTCGTTTTGAACTTTCGGGAAGTGTTTTATGAATTTTGGAGTTCCAATTAAAACTTTCGGGAGTTTCACTTTTTTAGCATTGTATCAATTGTCGGCAAGGAACCGATGAATTGAATTGGCAACTTGACTATTTTAATTAACAGGACAAAACCGTTGATTGAAGTTGTTTCTTAGGTGTTTATTTACTTTAGATTTTCGATTCTTTTTCAAACACATTTTTTCCTCTTCTACACACCGTATTTAGGTGTTCTTCTAGTTTTGTATTTATATTATTGTTGTCCTAGTCGGAGAGTTCTGTTCTGAAATTCTCTTATAATACTGGTTGGGTGGTTTAATTAGATGAGAACATGGATTCCTTGGACAAAAGCTGGTCTGCCCGATCGTCATGTCAACATGCTATTGAAATCATACTTCTAACGTGCACGTATTCTGCTTGTGTTCAGTTTAGCAGTGCTTGTTTATTTTAGTATTTATCAAAATAGATACCAGCTAAGTAACATGTAACACAATATTACCATCATATTATGACTATAATGTTAAGTGTTATAATATTAAGATTATAGTGTTTTAGTTACTAAAACGAGTAAGTTGAGTGCCAATCACTAAGCGTGTACATATTGAAGAGGACTTGAACAGATTTGAACGATTACTTTCAATTGCAACAATGCATTATTTCACATTTATCTGTCTATTTTATAATGATATAAAGGATGGCCTTTATCTATTATTGTAAGCTCTTTTGGAATTGCTAAGCAAATATCCTTTACGGGACGTTTCTTTCAATCCTCTCATAATTGTATATTTTCGGTATATAATAATCAACACGCACCTAAGAGAAACAGTTTTACCTTTGTTCTTGTTTTATTCCTTCTACGGCGTTAATTTGAGTTTAGATTTCTCAATAGTATTGTATTCCCGGACACTTTGTCTAACAATATCATCGAGAGATTCAGTTGATCGGTCGGACGTTCGGATGTATGCGAAATGCTGTGGAATCATGCCGTGCCTGGAATGTATTCAAATAGTAACAATATGTTCCAATACAAATTCGGGGATTCTGTTATTTCGACGCATGGAGCTTTGTTTTTCCGAGCGAATACCGGAACAACATTTTAATAATCATACTATTGTTCTTCTTGATTGTTTTTATTTTAGTATCTTTATTGTTTGATAGAGTTAGTTTGCGTTATATTTTTCTTATGGACTATCATATGTGTATAACACGAGTTTCCCGCCCGTAGTATATTTGTGATTCTGCACCCGCTAGCGCCATATATGTGAAAACTTTTTTAAAATTTAAATTCACGACCAGCATTATTTCTCTTTGAATGGGCGATAATAAAACGAAATATTGCAGCACTTATGAATCAAGCCGTGACGTTTGACGTGATGCCAAAGAAATAAATACAAAGGATTTTTAACTTATTTTACAGAGGAACTTATTATTATTTTGTATTAAACTAGAACTCACGACAAGGTACAGAAATTTAAAGTCCTATCATCGTGAATTCTTTGATTTTGTGTATAGTTAATCCTATTTTGATTTTCTGTTTGTACGAGACGCATCGATTTGAACTAATGCTGGATTGAAAGTTAATTTAATTTTAACTATGTACAGCAAAAGCTTTTAATTTTTTATGAACTAGAAAGTTGGTTAGGTCAAGTAATAAAGTTATATATCACGAGATTCTTCATGAAAGGGAGTTATGTGGTCGCGTGTACGTAGCTTGGTTCCGCCCGCCCGCGCGCCCGCCCTTCGTCCGCTGCAGCGTAGCGTTCTACGGTCTACGGTCTACGGCTTACGCTACAGTACAGTTGAGGAAGATTAAATTACTCTAAATGCCTCCTCTCTAATAATGCCCGAGCACTCCAGTGCAGAGTGAAACGTCATTGTCTATTAGCCCCTTTTAGTTTGTGTCCGGGAATTTCGAAGCATGTACTAGAATATGTTTTCTATTGCAAGTGTTATGTTTGTAAGGTTGTAAATGTAGGATTTAATATCAATACATTTCAAGGTTATTGTAACGACGTTCCCTATAGTACGTCACATAACGCTACCATCTCTGCTATCCGGAGTACAGTTAGATCTAAAACAACCTAAAAATGACAGTCTGATAACGTCTTAATTTGTAGCGTCATCTGATTGCTACAGATGTTAATTCTCCTTTATAGCCACGAATTGAAATAAAGCAAACACAAAGTTATATAAAATAGTGCAACACAAAATCGGTATCTGATAAAGAAACAATTGAGCTAAGTATAGGTACAAGGGAAAAGTTTATTGAAATATGGCATACAATTTATTTATATTTACGATCATAAGTAAATGGCACACGGTATAATAATATATATTTAAATCACTGACCGTGGATATTTAAATCGCACGTTGACAGTCGACCGTGAATCAATGGCCAGTGTTGTAATGAATTGTAATGTAAAAATATTCATAAAGAAGAGAGCGGAAAAGTGAACGCGAGATCCATTAGGGGAAGGTGATCGTTGACTACCATTACCTTTTACAACGGCTTTTGTATCAGAATTTTACTTATTTACGTACAACTTTTTATTACCGAGAATGCCTAAGAGCTCAACTGATTCGCTTTATGGCTAATGTAAATTTTGAGTAATGTCGGTTAGTGTTTCGTTAGAAAATTTTAAATGTTTGCTTTCTTAAATAATGTTACTTAATATAATATTATTCATTGAAATTAATTACAATTGTATGTGCAAACAAGCTTTTCATAAACAATATAACACATTTTAGACAGGCTAAACGTTGTATTGTAGAGGCAAATGTGTGTTCAGTTTTTTAAAATTAATATTTAATTAATTAAATCCGAAATAAACTTGATATTGTAATAAAATTATTCATTTCACGTCCTTAACAGTTCTCAGAGGCATGCCTAATCTGTTATGACAAGGTGCTTTTAAAAGAGATGCTATAGTATAAATGGGTGGACTATAAAAAATCTCTTCCTTGGTGTTTATTGTTGATGCTAAAATATTTAAGCTTTCTTTATACAAAAAGTAACAAAGTGTAGCCTAACATTAGTAGGTGGCAGTATTTCTGACTTTTTATATGCTGTAAAAACGGTCGTGCATATGTAATAAGTAGGATTATGTCATCTACGTAATTAGCATGGGCTGCCACCTCCGACACATAATTACATGAACATATGAATGCGAATCGTACAACGGTACATACATTTTCGACATGAATAATATTGTATGGGCGTTTATCATTACGTCTATTGTCTCTTTACATAATACGGCGGTCATTGATCTGTTACGCTCTAACAAATATATCGTGATTTTATAATTTGAGTAATAGTATTTTAACTTGTTTAGAAGCATTGGGGATTTTATGTTAGTTCCATGATTACAGTGTGTATTATAATATTTTTAGTTTAGACAGGATATATTTTTATTCTATATAAGAATATCAGAAAACACCTTTGAAAGCAGAAAGTCCATACGTTGATAACGAAGTTTTTAATTTTTTTAACCATTTAATATTCCATGAATATTTATAGCTGAACTCGTCTGAGAATAACAAAGGTAAAGAAGGAAATAGTTGACCACAGCCACCGAGTGTGGTTTAGCAGATTTCACACGTCGTAGAGACGCCTTTGACGCTTGTAGAGAGAATATAGGCATTTAAATGTCTCCAAGTTACAACTTTAAAAGCTGAATGGTTATTTATTTAAATAATTTTTTTTTCTTACCATAAAAATATTATGTCAGCTCGTATTGAAAAATATTTGATAGATATGATGTACGAGTATGGTTGTTTATAAATATGTTGAACTAATTCGATGTTAGTTCATAGTAGTCGTCGAACCTTATATTAGCTTCCTATTTCTGATACAGTATAAAGGAGTTGTGGGGCAGCTCGTTGCTGTCAAGGGACACTCGGAGCTTAAAACACATGTCAAGTGAAGTGCGCGCGAGAAGGTTCTTGAGTTTGAAAATGGAAACTTTTCTTGTCCCCCGCGGCTGTCGATACAGACGACGACGACAGTATTGCATTTTTTTATCTAATAACTTTAAAAATACGTTACGTGTATGTATATATTAGCGTGAATGAAGTATTAAATGGGTTAAATAAATCAGGCCTATGGCTGTAAATACAAATTACTTTATTGTTCGTTATTGCCAAAGCTTAAGACATGATTTTTAAATTACGCTTTAAGTAGCGTAGAGATTAGAAATGTATACAAATTACCTTATCATTCATTATAAAAGGGTAAGAACAGACTTTGAGAAGCTGTTGGGAATGGCTATGTCATAAAGGAGGTTGTGTGTTTCAGTCTGAGGTATACCGAGTGTCAATTGAATTTTAATTTATTGGTGTGGGTTGGGGACTGGTGTTTACGGTTGTTATTGTTGCAGCTAAACTAGACGGTGTGAAGACCTACATGCGGATGAGGCGGGTGCCAACGCACTTGCAGGTGAAGGTGATCAAGTGGTTCGACTATCTGTGGCTCACGCAGAAGTGCTCCGACGAGGAGAAGGCCGTCTCCTGCCTGCCGGACAAGCTAAAGGCCGAAATCGCTATCAATGTCCATCTAGATACTTTGAAGAGGTAATTTCTTTCGAATTATAGTTATGTTATGTTAAATTTAAATTCAAGGAAATGATTAACCAACACTCAGACTGGTTAAATTACTCGTTGACTTAATATTTTTATGATAAAATTTAACTTAAACTTAAAACCGTATTAGACTTTCATTAAAATCAATTTTTCTTACGTTTAAGATCTCATTAAAGCGTTTTAATATCGCAATAAACAGTTAACGTTCAAATACTAAGGCCAAGATTTGAAAATTATGAATACATCCACGTTAATGCATCGCAGAAGTACCAGTTTACGCTTAATACCCCGTGTTGTATAATTAAAAACAGAAACATTCGCTTTTTACGTCCATGAATTATGCAAAAGTGTTCGTTTATACGATCCGTAAATTTCTGTCGCCAAATGGCTCTTCCGAGCGTGTTTTTTTTTTCTGTTTTCTGTTGAATCCATTCGTTTAAATGCGTGTGTTGTGAGCAGAATAACGCACATTACATTCTGTGGCTATAGCGCATTACGATATCTGACATTTTGTTACTTCCCAAATCCAGTTTAATTTTTGGTACGTACGTTAGTATGTTTATGTTAGGCTGCTGACGCGTTTATTATATTTCATAATAGTAGCCCGCAGGCGTGCCTGTGCAGTTATTAAGTAGTAAATTATGATCATGGCGGAACTAATGAAGGTTTTAGAATAGTGCAGGCGTTGCAGGTATATTAAAACTGTATACGTGCATTACCTGAACTGACGCCCTGAATAAAATTTTAAGTGTCATATTAATATTTTTCCTAATTTGTCTTTATAATATTAAATACTTCAATATTGTATGGATAAAATGTTATTATAAACTCTAAAGGAATATAAGTAAGAGTATTTTTTATTAGCCTTATATAAGAATTTTTGATGTATAAATTGATTCCCTATGTCATATTTTCCCTTTAAACAAAATTCATGCTTTTTCCTCTTAAGTTATCTACTTATATTTATATCAAAATTGCATTGGCGATGTCAGTAGAACATACACAGCTTGAAAATGTTATGTAAATAATATTAGATGGGCGCTGAGGAATGTTAGCGCTCTGAACGACAGTATCATTTCTCTGGGCGCTACGTACCTACAATGTGTAACATTAAAATGTTATGGCATCACTTGAGAAGTTTGTAATTGCCGGCATTGTGCTGCTCGGCTGCTGTAATGTTTTCGCTGGTAACGACTTTCAGGTGCTTACAGTTATCGCACCTATTACAATACTCCAAATTACTGTGTAAGCGAATTGTCGCTCTGAGAACTTTACAGTTTCATTTGATCTATACAGTTTTACGTGATCATATTTATAACATGAGTCAGTTTTGAGGTGATCGATCTATTAAAAGGAGGGCCATTCGAACGAATTCCGTGGCGCTGTTAGGTGTATTACCGTCAGAAGGCTTAAAGGTGGGTCGAACATATTGAATCTATAATGTGCGCTGCGACTCCCGTTATTATGTGCATGTTTACAAATTAATAAACACTTTGATATTATAATAGTTTCTTAACTTTGTGAGGATTTGAAATCATTTTATAGTGGGCCAGACCGTTATAACGACAACCGACAATAACGACCTTTTCTTTTCTAACGCGTGTCATACAACTTATATACAAAGTATGAAAAAAGCAGGTTCTGTTCCACTTGAACGTTAACTTTTTGGACACTGACGATTTTTACACGTAATAAAATGGAGGGATTTTGTTTTTGTCTTATCTACAAAATTGAAGCTGTTCATTTAATCATTAAATACAAAATAACCAAATTGTTTCCGTACTCTCGTGATGTGTTTAAGGTACATGAAACTGTTATCGGTATAAAGGCCGGTTCAGACTACGACACTATACACCGTACACTCAGTGTATACATCAAATGTCTCTGTGTGAACACGAGTGTCTGTAATTGGTAAATTTATTG
>DWQT01001439.1:0-16761 GCA_018244895.1 Myscelus amystis hages
GTCTTAAAATGTTCAGATAACGCTTGAATCTTTAGGGACTTTTGTATGATACGTATTTTTTAAATATTTTTACAAATGTTAAAATCATTAAATTAAGAAAATAATATGGCATCATTGCAAAGTTATGTCGATCAGAATAATTGACATGTGTCAAAAATACCAAGCTATCGTGGATAGGGTATAAGAGAGCGGTGCAGTTGTCACGCTGGACATTAACCACAAGGTTGCCACTATAAAATATAGTAAGTCATGCATATATCAAAAAAATTATATTCTGTGTTTTGGATAGGTTCAAATAATTTAGAAATATTCATTGATTTTTGCTTTTATGTATTAGGCAGCGACACAGATGTATTTTAAAAATCTTTCATACTAATACTGACCTGGCACCGCAGCATCGAGCATATTTCAAGCACTGGCTGAATGTCTGTTTTTATGATTATCTGTGCATTCAATTCTCTATACCAAAGTGTCTACTGTCAAATGAAGTACTGTCACATTTGAATTAATTCGACATTGAGGATTAAGGTTAGTTTTTTTGCTAAATAATTATTATAATTTTCAGAAAATTTCGCATTAAACCAAACTATATTTTAGTTTGATTAATATTTAACAATATTTTAATTGGTAACGTACCCTGCGATTTGCTTTTTGAACTCCAATCCCTCATCAGACCCTAAATATTATGTAGCATTTTTTAATTATTTCTCAGATGTTTCTTATTATTTAGTCTATTTTTATCCGTAATGTTTTCTTGATTCATTTCCTCTTTAATTAGTTACCAATAAATATTTATAATGTATAATTGCTCAGCGTTGCAATCTGTTATGTAACTACAGTGCACAGTTAAATTTCATAAACAATTTATCTGTTAAAGATTTTTGTATATAAGTGTCAATGTTTTAGATGAAACATCAATAACTTTAATAAATTGGTACATCACTATTATAATATGTGTGTCTTTGGGTGGGTTTTTTAACGAGTTCTTCACAGACATGAGTTGTTCTTAATTTATTATTGTCAGTGGTCTCTGGTATTGTATGAGCATTACTAATGGGCGTAATTTTGTGAACCAAGTAGTTTGCTTGTAGCTTAAATTTCTTTTGTAAGAAACAACTTATAAAATGCTTTGTACTTATTTGTTAATTTTGTAACATTTCAGTTTTATGGCGATTGCACGGTTCCTACGTAGGAACCTAGTGACCATTGTGTTCCCGACGCTCACTGCATCGTTGATCTTCCTTGACTGGAATCACACCAGGAAGTGGAAGGCGCAACAGAAACAGCTCCAGTAGAATGGCCATCTTTGGAATAACCACTCGTTACATATGGATTGCAATACCCTTCAGCGGGTTCTTCATTGGTAAATTTCTGGACGATCAAGAGACACTGCGGATGACCAGCTTCAGGGATAAGTCACTGCTGTATGGTGGTAGAGTGAAGGAAGGCGACCCACCATCTTGGCCTTGAAGAGGACACTTGGATGGGAAGCTAAATTAGCGACAATGTTTAATTTCTGAATAAACTTAGTGAAATAATGGGTAGTTTTATTATAGTTTAAATGCATAACAGTGTAATGTTTTCATTAATTATAAATGAGAATTTAAATTATAAGTTATTATCGGTGACCCTCAATTCTTACTATTCATTTCAAGTAAAAGCGATTATTGTTTGCTTAGAACACTATTATTTTTTCAATCACATTAGGAATTACATTGATAGCAAATTAATTATAATGTAATTAATTATTGCTACACATCATTTATGTGGAGGTTTTTCAGTGTGTTTTGTATTGGAATTAATGTGCCATAGAAACGCCGTGGCAGTTTATGGTTCGTAGGGTGTTTTGCCGAATATGGCTTGTAGTCTTAAGGTTTTGTAGGTATCTCATTTGTAATGAAGGCTTGAAACACTACTTAATGATTGTTGATATTGGTTAAGAAAAAATTTGTAAGATATTTAAATGTATTTAAAGTCTGTGACCGCATGCAACATGAATAGAATCTGGACTTGAGTCGGTCGGCTTGCAAATAATGAACATCATTAGTAATTTACTCGTCTACAAACATCCTGACAGACCAAAGTACTCTTAACTGTATTTGTTAACATGCTGAAGTGTTTTTTCATTAAATGTAATTTATTAGCACTGTATTTTATAGACATTCAAAGAAAAGGTATTAGATATTTAATAGAAATTTATGAATTTATGATTAGGCTTAAATGCCTAACCTTGTTATAAAAAGAGTTAATTTGACATTTTCAATTTAATTACAGCACTTAATGAAATTATAACAATATGTACAGAAGATTTTGTAGGTGAGAAAAGGAATATAAAACCATAATGTAAGGAACGTTTCTATTTATTGATCCATTCATTATTTAAATTATTCCGACGTACTTCACGAATATGAAGATGAACAAGAGTATCCACATGTAGTTTTCGATGTAGTCCCAGAAGTATGAACTTACGAGCGCGCTGTAAATGACAAAAAACAGTTAGTGTATTGACAGAATGCACAATTATTACTTGTATTCTTAAAGTCCATAGTGGTGATGGACCATTGTTGCGTCTACAAATTTGAAATGTGTATAATTAACATCCAATTAAGAAGTATTGGGCGTGTACTCACATAATGACTCCGAGCATCGTTGTAGAGCGGGCGCCTTTGATGCACTTCGGGCAATATTTGAAAACAAAAGGCATGCTTCCACCGACTCTTGGGCCTGTTTATCTTTATTTTATAGCGATACCAGTAAAAGTCGCGGCTAATAGAAAAGTAACTTGTTGCTTTATGAGCCGATTCGTACGCGGTGCATTTAAGCAGTGCGCAAACTCCGACGGGAGCGGCACCGGACTCACATCAACATCCACAGATACCCTAGAATACATCTATTTTACGTAGCAATATAAAATGGGTATTGATTTGTGGCTCGCAGGTACACTGAGCGCGGTTGCACTCGCGGCCTGTGTATTATGTACTTGCTGCTGAAAGGATTCGTTTTAATGTTCTATTATATTGCATCCTGTAATTTGCTAAAATTACGTATAACATTTCTAATGATATATTATTCATATAAATAATTGGAAACGGGTTAATAAAGCCAATTAATTTTTATTTTATTAATGTAACCAGCACCAGAAAGACATGCCGCTCCTACTTTCAATATCATAATACAAAGTCTCACATCAATCTTACATTATGCATATTTTTTTTACACTTACCTGGTGATATAGGGTCACTTATAGGTCGTCATCTTGTTTAAATGTGTTACTACCTACTGTAGTTTTCGGACCTAAGTATTAGGAATGCAGTCCCTTAGCGACAGGACCATGTGCAGTGATAATTCTTTCCAATAAAACAAAGAGCACTATTATTACATTACCATTCCGAATTACACGCAATAGTTTAGACTGCAGACTGTTACTAAGTAGTAGAACTACTTCTTGTTACTAATTCTGACTGTCAAACTGGGCGTTATGGGTTCGATTCCCAGCCAATATAAATAGGTGTGCGATGTGCACTAGTATTTATGTCACGTGAGATTAATTTTAAAAGCGCCCAAGTGTTCAGATAACGTAACTACCTATCTTCGTTCTTCATTCCCTAATCGATAAAACCTTGAGACGTCCTTCACCCACGTACTTCTATTTAGACTCACTTCGGTAGAAAATGTAATGTGACATTAATGTCACATCATTGTAATGTTGAAATTCAGCAGCAAACCAATAGGTATAGCCAAATTTTTATATAACATATAATTGTTTCTTACGTTCTTCATAACATAGAATATTAGACTCTTTTTCATAACATAGAATCTTATTCTACTTAAAAAAGTTTTGCGCAAATTGTGTTTTCTATTTCGCTGACCTAAATTTTACACCTAATTTAGAAATATATAAAAAGTAGCTTTTCGGAATACTTAGGTAGGTATTAAAAATAAAGAAGTATCATGAGTTTATGAAGAATTTATTCAAACAGTTACATCGTACGTTTCGCCATGGAATACCACAATATAAGGAAAGGAGCCCATAATCCAATACCGAAGAATACTGAAAAGAACAACGTGGCTGTGTACCTAGAAAAAATGTTTTCAATAAGATTCCTTGCTGAACTGACTAGGGCGTGTCCGGTAAATTAGTCAATGGGCAACAATTAAAAACAAGCAAAATAAGGAACTAGGCAACCGACTAAGCTGTTAGAAACAGCTGCCATGTCATTATTATGGTATTTCAAAAACCGTTTTTAAAATATTACCACGACAGTGACTGTGGAATCAAATATTCTCGCATGAACAAAATGGCGGACGCGATGACGCACGCAAACGGAGGCTTACGTCAGCGTGACCTGAATCTAGTTAGGCAGCATCCTGTTCTGTATAAATCTCACGTACCGATATGTTACTTATATACTGATGATCAGAAAGCTGACCAAAACTCGTATTAAATTAATGTTTTTAAAACGATCAATGTCAAAAATTCTCTCCGTTATTAAAGACTTTAAAGGAAGTTTCTAGAAATTTGGCAAAAACATGGTTAATGTGAAGTTTTTCTTACCTATTTGTTATATTAAATGGCATATTGTCAAAGGGCTGTGGTGGTCCCTCGGAGTGGGTAACTTTTTGTATCCGAAGAAGTTGAGGTCTATTCAAAAAACTCCTGCAACGCGTGAAACCCGCTGCTAGTGAACGCATCCTTTTTGGCTCAGATCCCTGGGAACAAGATGCAATCAAATTACTGACTATCAAATATTTGACACTGGAACTTTCCAGTGTCTTGACGTTTAGTTTATTCTTAAACATATATTGTTAACTTCACAATTTTGTGTAATAAGGGAGTATAGCTACGAGTATGTATTTAACAACAACAACTTACATCACGCCAGATCCATAACGGGGTAGGCAGAAGGCATCGAGTGCCAAATACATTGTATATTATCTATTCTAGATTATTTAACAGATCACACTTTCACCTAGGTTGAATTATCGCCACTGTATCCCACGATAAAACTATCATTTTAGATTTGTATTGTATGCAAAAATTATAGCCATTTTTGATCGGAGTTCTATTTGAATTCAGCCAGGCTTAAAGTAACCTGCTTGTTGTACTTTGTCTGCAATGCATTTCAACGTTTTTTTTAAAATTTAAATTCGAAGGCATCCATAAATGTATGAATCCGATCACGTTAGCTTTTGTGTGACTGAATGTTTTTCGTTGAATATTATGGACGACGTTGATTGAACAGATTCGCATGACCTGCATTCCGTTTGGCCATCGATGCCTATAATGCACAAAATATATCAATAATTACGATTTACTGAAGTAATAAGGAAGGAAACAGTCAGTGGCTTCAGATGCTGTCACCAAAATGAGCTCACCCCTATGTTGATCGTTTAGATCGTGTTTAATTTCATTGCATGGTCATTATACTAAGACAATGAAAGAAATTGTTCTCAATTGTTAAGGCCAGGTTGTACGAATGGCGTGGAATGTGCTATGGATGCTGATCAAAATCATCCCAGTGCTTCCCTTAAAACACTTTTATCAGTTATAGGCAACTCCTCAACCTACAAAATACATGACCTTTAAATTTTATAATGTCAAAGTGAAATATCAAAGTTCATCTATACAAGAGTTGCTGTGTGTATTGCAGTGCTCGTTGCCTAGGCTTCCTAGAATGCGTCTTGCAGTGGTCATTTGCGTCATGCGTCGAGTGCGGCCCTCACGGTTCCAGTTTCCAGCTGTAGTATATCTATACTACAGCAATAATGTACAAAGTAGGGCCGCATTGGCCGCAAGCCGCACTCGTAAATCGGACTCGTAGCGGTGTGTGTTAAATGTTGTTGAGTGTGTGCGTTATCGATCGGCCCCTGTTATAGTGCGCATGACAGTTTGAGCAGATTTCATCCCTCCGGCTGAGGCTACAAATAGAATGTTTCCCAGGCCGCTGGAAACCTTGGGATATGGAATGAAATGATTTTCCCGGCGTACATACCTATTTGCTATGTAACAATAACAACCATTCTTTTGGAGTATTACAAACAATTAAACCAGATAGGTTTCATAGATAATATTTTTAGAAAAAATTAGACTTCATTACTTAACAATTGATGGGGCCAGGTTAAATTGTTTATGAACATTTGCAACAACGGCGTTATTACATATATATTTTTTTGAGTTCCTTTCAATGTTGCTCTTAGGTCCTATTCCTTATATTCCATATTTAACGAAAGAATTAAAGTCTATTAGATACTCATTTTGTTTTAGGATTAAATTCCAGGAAGCCTGGATACAAGAATCACGGCGATCCCTCCCTAATCTATTATTATTATTATACCATCACGTCAGGACCCTAACGTGGTAGGTATATAGGAGCGCCTGCCAAACATCTCTCTCCTTACGAACCTGACGTGCTTCGTCTACACTCATCACTGTCTTCAAACAATCACGCCGGTTTCGGAGGCTCTTGACTCCCCCGTCAGCAAGTGTCTGACGAGTCGAGTCTGTCGAGATGGGACAGTCTTGGTCTCCCTCCGCTCAGGAGGTCTCCTTTTGCTCATGTCAATGTTGACGCTTTTTTCATATGAATTCTCTCAGAAACAGAAACTGAGGAACACCCCTGTTCATATGAAATTTCATGAACACGATAATCACATTGTTAGTGTCATTACTTCATATAATATGTGTAAATCATGTATTTTTGTCAATCAAATTTCTTTTTTGTTTTCTCTACTTATGTCTACTCTGTTACCGTAAGTATTATGATGGTTGCTTTCTCTATAAGTGACTCTTGAATGTCTCCTGATACATTAACTCTAACAGTTACCAATAGCCGTCCTTATCCATACTTTTCTTGGCCCGACACTTCGAGGATTCAAGGCCTTATTGAATAAGCAAGAAAGTAATATGTTTTATTCACTCTACTCGAATGTCTTTTATTACTTAAAACCTCAAGGGGCCGTTGAATAATACACAAAATAATTATGTAATTTTACGCTATTGGTATCTATTTATTAATTAAAAAGATAATTACATCAAGTTGCGCTATATTATCTTATAAAGTAAATGGCTGTAAAGTGAACTCAACATGCAGGTACTTTTTATGACATTATGAAGTATATCCAAAAAAAGTTTTTAAAAGAAGAAAACCACATAGCGTGTGATGTAAGATTAACATTGAAATATTAGAAAAAACATTACATTATAACTTTACGACTCAACACAATTTGTGAATGTGAATTTCTATAGAGCACTCATAAATTCGTGTACTGTAATAAGATTAACTGGGGCCGTAAAAATTGGTATTCGGGCGCTCAGAGAGAAAATTTTAATACCTTGAAGATCTGCGAGTATACGTATTGCTTCAGTGTTCTCAGCTATTACATTATTATGAATGAATTGCGGTGTATAGAAATATAATAGTGTTCAAGCAACGTAATACATATTCTTAAGGGGGGTGAAATTTAGGTATATCTTAATCTATCATTAAAGACCTCGTAATAATATATGAATAAAGCTTTATATTGAAAACATTGTGTAATATGTAGTTAAATGTTAGAAATAAATATTGCCTATATACTTTACAGTCTGGAAAATAACACTGAAAGAAAAAATAAAAAGTACTTCGTCTTTTGAGATATATTTTGGATGTAATAATTGGATTCTACGTCCGGGGAGTGAGAAAAATGTTATTTTTTTTCCTTTTGATCCGTTTGAACGTGCTCAGATAAGGGGAGCAGTAATTATTGAATGTAGGTCAAACCGATTGATTATTATCATTAAATTAATTATCAGTATTACATTCGTGTGAGCAGCTTCTATTTGCTCTTCTTTCACCATCAACATTCACCTCGCATCAGGCAGTATTTGTCCACTTGTGGGTATACCTAAAGTTATACAATGACAAACATTATATATTCCATAATAAAAGCAAATGTAGACAATGGTCAAATTTGGATTGCTTGCCAATTTTAATCATGCAGTTCGACCCATGTCTTGAAACATTTGCAGGCGTCATTAAGTCATTAAGTTGCCTGTTTGGTTAATAAGCATGAGTATTCGTTCTTCGTCTGGCATAAACTACCTAAGTACGTATATAGAAATTTGCAAATGTAGTTTATCCACTGTTCGGTCAACAGAGTCTTTGTCTTCTTTTATATCAAATGGCTGTGTGTGAGTTTTCTCAAGATATTATTATTATGACGTTCACATTACCTATGTTTATTCCATTTAGGTACTTAGTACAGTAGTTTATGCCCAAAGAGATACACCCAAAAGTACAAAGGCAAGTGTAAATTAAATATGATAAACAAATTGGGATCAAAGCAACTCGTGCAGGCGTGTGAGACGTGAATACATACTACATACATACGTACGTACATACATGTGTATTTAATGAAAATATGTAATTTTCAATCCTTTTATTTTTAATATCAGTTTCAGTTTCATGTCAGTTCCACTGATGATGTTTGTAAAGTTGAAGGTGTTCCGCTGCGGACCAAGACAAATGGAGTGGACGTTGTAAAACTCAAATCACTACGCCTGGTGAATTTCAGTTGTGTCAATTTGGTGAGAATGTCCCAAGTAATTAAATAGAATACGTAATGTAATTGAAACATGAAAATCGCGGCTACAGCCTATCTAATTGTTGTACCTATAAAGTAATACATATTTCCAGGCTGACCTATTTAACAGCGATGACGTAAAACGCATTTCCAGGGCGACCTATTGATCGACCTGTGTTATTCCTCGATTTCCCGCTGTGAATTCAGCACGAATTTCTAGAGCTTTCCATACTTACCTACGACTGAACTGTCCGGTTAAATTCAACTCTATGCTTGTAGCCATAGGGTTTACGCGATTATTATTAGGAATTATAGCTCATATTATTTACTAGGATAATAAAGACCTTTCTTGGGAATACCGGAGTGGCCGCAGAGGTACACATATTGGTAATTAATGTGGGACCTTCATCATGAAAATTACATGGAAATATTGACAAATACGAACGGTCACGGAGACTTCAGTTTGGCTGACTCCATACTCTACGTATATGTAACTAATACCGCAAGTAAAAGGTGGTACAAGTTACAAAAACTGCACCATCCTCAGGACGCAAGAAGGATGTGGTGATAAACGTTCAATGAGTATAATAATTGAAAGTATTCCACGTACGATGATCCGGTATCAAATTAACCAATGCAATGATGTTATTGTAACCGAACAACAGATAAAAATTATATACACTTTCTCTATGATATTTTTATCTTGGTATACCAAGACACAGAATCAAATGAATATCATATTAGGGTTAGTCCTTGTCCAATCGAAACTTATTTTAACGTTTTATATTTCAGTATCTCTAATTACTAAAGCACGAGGCAAGTCATAAGTGAACAATCAACCTAGAGGATCGCAAACATTAATTATAATTCGGACAGCTACATATAACAGGGCCAATATACGGGTCGAACTCATTTATGGAATACTTACTTAGCAAACTTAAATGTAATAGGTCAGTTGTAGCGCTAACACATTATTACATTGTTTTCCATCTAGCCGTGCCCGTGGTAATTTCTCTATTACTTGTCGGGGAGTGTGTATTTAGATAGGTATTATATAGTATATCATCGATATATTATCTATCTGACTAGCTTTTGCCGCGGCTTCGCGCGCGTTGATTTCGGAGTAAAACAATTCCCCTTACCTTATCCCGTGAAATTTTCCAGCTATCTTTGGAATATCTAAATTCATATACCTACTACATTTTATTTATTGCCTTTAAGAAATTCTGAATTGCAACGCGTGCGAACAAAAGCTAGTCTATATATAGGGTGAAATGAAATACTGTCAAGGGCGATTATGTTCGAGAATAAGTGCCTGTGATAAATAACTTATTCATTTGGATAAGGATTAAAATGATATTTATTAAAACCCCTTCGCAAATAACGTACTATTTAAGAACTATTTTGTTAACCATAAAAATGGTTATAGTGGGTTAACGTTAAAAGCTAGACATATGCTATTGCGGACTTTTATTTAGAACTTTTACAGGGGAACAATTTTGTAATAAATGTTTTTTGTGTAATTTTCACCGTTTACTCAGCGCACGCAAAGAAGGCTCTAAATTTTGCGGTTGTCGCAATATTTTTTGTTGCTGCTCCTCCCCTATTCATCGTAGCGTAATGTTATATGACCTATAATATTTCTCGATAAATGAGCTATCCAGCACTGAAATAATTTTTCAAATCGGACCACTAGTTCCTGAGATTAGCGCGTTCAAACAATCAAACAAACTCTTCAGCTTTATATTATTAGTATAGATAAGTGCAGAATACCAATTAGTCGTGTTGTTTTGGGAAGCTTTAGGAAATGTTAAAGAAATTGCCGTTCCTTTCTAACTTGTGTCCGCTTATAACGAGTATATGGTATTTGAAAGGAAAAAGAAGAAAGAATAGGAAGAATTATATGAATGAAATATGACAACAATGTAAAGTATAATATAATGAGAATGTCATTTAATGAACATAACGAAATTTTATTCGTTCGTTCCGTGTTATTTCTTTCCGGCACAACCTATTCTATTTCAAGTATTGGACGAGGACAAGGACGACAATAGCTATCGTTTTAGGCACTGAGATGTAAAGGACAAGTTGAGGTTCATGAGGAGAAATGTCCTTCGATCATGATACCAATGAGAATACACTTAGATAATTTCGACTGCAGGTGACAAGTTAACATGAAAACAATTCACGGTTTTCTAAGATCCGCAAAAGAGAAGATAAGAAAATCTATAACGTGTAGCAAAAGTCAATATTATTTTTACTGACAAGAGTTGGTTGAGTTCGAGCTATTCGCAAACTAGGGCGCTAGACAGATGTATTGATTTACGAAAAAATAGACATAAGGTCACTATTCACATGGATATATCATCAGTTAACTGAAAGAATTAGAATCTGCACCAAACGTATTATGTATAGAATCTTTGCATGTCTGTAGCTCCATCGGCTTGGCTTACGTTCCATCAGAGTTGATTCAGTTAGCGGCTGAAAGCTCCACTTTAGAGTCGGTAACTAAATTACGATATCTTGGCATACGTCGTGTATGGCCATATGCTCTCAAGTTCAGCGCAGTGTTATGGTGACTATAGTATCTCCAACTAGTTCAAAGACGTGAAAAATAGAGATAAAGTTTGGAAACATATGAACGATAGTTCATTGGAATAAAAAATGCAATTCAACAATTTTACGTCACGTAAAAAATGCCATTGTTATTGACAAATTAAGGAGAAAACAAAATATTTCGTTTTTCGTTAATAACTCAAAAACCAGTGAAAGCTTTATAAATGACTAGCTGCCCCGAAAACGTTGCTTTGCTATATAAATTATTTTTTATTGCCGCTCCTCTCCTATTCATCTTAGCGTGATGTTATATAGTCTATAGCCTTCATCGATAAATGAGCAATCTAACACTAGAAGAATTTTTCAAATCGGACCAATATTTCTTGAGATTAGCGCGTTCAAACTATCAAACAACCAAACAATCAAACAAACTCTTCAGCTTTATATTATTAGTAGGTATAGATACAAACTGTGAAAATAGATATAATGTTTTGAGTACATTGCGGCCCCTCTACACCCCCGCTCTGCCCCCGGGGTCGCGTCTCACAGGTTAAGAAACATTATTCTATTCGTAGGCGTTCAAAAAACATTGGTCTCTTCCTGCAGTAACTGACGCGGAAGAATTTGACAAGACAAATTTGACAAGAATGAGCTGTTATGAATTACTGATCTTAATTCTATAGTACGTTAATTTATTCTCTACGTACTTTGTTTCATAGGAATCAGATCAGGCTTCAATTTTACCTTTGAATTCAAGTATCTACTGAAGCAGGATTTTTAGTAATTTAACAATGCTTTTGTATCTTTTCAATAGGTGCATTAGGACGATTGTTTTTTTTATACTTTTAATGTAGGTATTCTAGTAGCTTGACCCAAGTAATATACACGTGAAGGACACTTTATAAAGGTTAGTGGGTAATTCTGTTGGACAGATTAATTAAAGCCACCGCGACCGAGGGTCCGAGACAATTAAAAACTGTGGAACGTTCGAGCCGTTTATTACTACTTGGTATAGAACAAAATAGGCTCCATATACTTTTGTGCTCCAATTTCATTGGGTAGGTTGATCATTAAATTGTTATTTGAGTTTTTTGTCAATTTGTCGATTTAGGGCAATAAATTACGTCGTAAAAATCATGATTGGAAATGTGCTCACATTTCCAATAATGTACTATTTTCCTAGCATTTCTCTGCTTAGAAATTAGATTTCAGACGCTACGTGGTTGGAATTTGATTTTCATTAAAACCTTGAGTTCGTGATTTGTCTTCAACCATCCGAAGATTCATAAATGTTAAAGGTATCTTTTATATAGTCAATTGTAATACGGGCAATATCGGTTAAGGGTCTTGTATCTTTACAAAATAAATGACGAAAATGTCTTTCAATCGTTAATAAACTAGTATGGATGGTTATCGAACAAACAAGTACGAGAGAGCTTTTATATTATAAGTGGGCGGATGTATAAATGATGTATCAAATAATGCATTGAAATTTAGGTATATCAAGTGATAAATATTCTGTGAAAACGGATCTATGAGCAAAACATGTACTCGGAACCCCATGGTAATGTATGATAATGCGAAGTGACGGACGTCGTCGGGTCATATTATACACGTGCGCGCTTGCTATGTACATACATTAAGTAGTACCTCGGTTATCTCAAGGGTATTGTTGGGATCTCTTACGCAGGCTGGAGCGGAGACACTTCATCAATGTCTCCACTGATTTAAAACGATATTTTAAAGTCAAAAGGGTAATATTTTAAACTGACAGTAAACGTTTGCTGAAAATTTAAAAAAGTGTCATTTATTACCTGGACACTTTGGTTTACTGTGGCTAGGAATACTATGAATATTTTTGCAATGTTGAATTCAAATTGTCCGATTTCGCTTGTCAATGTCTGTGTGCACATGCATTGGCCCTGTTTCTTTAAGTACCTACGTTAGCTGTTATTTGGACTGTAGTGAAGCTGCAATTGATACGTTCATTTGCTTATTATTATTATTTTAATGATCTACCTCTATGACCTAAACGTTTTTTCGATCTTTTTATTGGTCCTCTTCTAGTAACAGAATTTTAGGTATTATTACCTTTCAAATAAGTATAAGCTTGGCTTACATGTTGCGTATTGAATGATTTTCTTCAGGCGCTACCAAATTATGTTTGCTATACTCTAAGAATTCTTATCATTATTGTCCATATTATCTTCACAAAACATTTTTTTTCATGGCTAATGCTATTCCTTATTAGGTTGAAGAAACAATAAAGACATACTTTTTTATACGGCACAAAGTGTTACGTCTTCTTTATAAAAAAATATATATATATATATATATAGTATGTAGTTCTACATTACAGCGTAGCAATTGTTAAAAGCACACAATAGTTCTGAACTTCTTCGTAGCAGCAGTGAAGTTTCGTAGAACCAATAATGCTTTACAGCTTTTATCATACAGCTTTTTCGTTGGGAGCATGTCTAGGATATGGATGACGTAATAAAAATACAAATTGAAATGAATAATAATTAGCTGACAGATTATATACACGGTTGTCTCTAAGTGGTATTAGCGCTGAGTATATTATTATTGTGTAGCGTTCGATATTAAACGATTTGTCTCGGTCTAAAGGGCTTTGTAGCAGAGCTGTTAAAAATATATGTTTCGGTTTAAGTATATATTACATGCGAACATGATTACGCTGCGCTACAAAACCGGTGTAAACCTTGACGAAATTACTTTCTAAGCTTGTCGCTGAAGTACTCCTGAAATTGGTTTCTGTTGCTGCGTATATATTCGGTTTTCTGCTTTAAAATATCAAGTATTTTTACAAAGTCACATCAAGTATAATAATAACATCACAATGATACGAAGTGCTCTTAAGCCGATACAATAGTGTACTCAAATTACTGTGTATAAAGGTAGACAAGGTCATGTGTAGGCGATGGAACCCTTTGTCGGAATTATACAAAAACTTTCATATCGATTTCTAATGTATCGCACGTGTTATTCATATGTAAAAACCTTAATCCTAATTAATTTTTATATCGATACTAGCTGTACCCTGCTACGCTACCCTACCCTGCTGTTACTACGCCATAAACTAAAAGAAATTAGAAGGAAGGACAGTGGCGCCATCTGTCGTAAATTGTTCGTACCAACCTTCCCGGGCTCGTGTACAACAACTTTGCTAAAGATCATCACATGATCAAATGCATAGTTTACGGGTCTATAAAGAACGTACAGACAAACATTCATTTTTATATAATACAAAGAGAAAGAAGATATCGTTGTGTTATACAGATAACATGGAAAATGAGCGCATCAGCTTGTTATTACTAAATTGTGAAAATATTGTGGAATTCAGACCAACATGAATCCTGCTGAGAATGAATGCTTTCATCTTGAAAATATTTACTGAATGTTCAGTGAAGCAGTTTTTACTGTTGTAATTGTATTAGGTTCGCTGTTTGAACTTTTGTTCTACAATTGGTTTTTGCTCTTTAGGGGAATGTTGCAACCGAACAGGCAACAATCATGGATAGGTGGTGTTAACCGCAGGGCGTAACTAATAAATATACAACAAAAGATCTTAAATACATTTCGAATAACGAATGTCATATAGCTGCTAGGTATTTCAAATACAATTATTGAACTAATTGAATTGTTTGCTTTCGCAAATTATTGTGATCAAAGAACGTGAACAATCGTAAATAAATGTATTGTTTTGTTAGCGATATTATTGTTTTCTGTTTTATGGTACAAACAAAGGAAAAAGGGAAATCAATTATTTCTCTTCGTATCGTAAACAGTTGTTTGAGATCGAATGAACAGTTTGATAAAAATATATTGAAAGTAACACAATATGAGCGAAAATATTATTGCGATAAACACGATGAAAACAAGGTGGGTGGTTCGCGCGTGGGTGAACCACAGGCGCCCGTCGGGTCTATTGTGTTATGGTACCTTTGTGTTAAAGTAGAAAGTAGGCTTCAGACAGGTATTTTTCAAAGAGATCCTTGTTTAAATTTATTTTCTGTACATGAAATGGAATTTACACGTTCAAATCATTTCTATGTTTTTCTTCAAGTGCTCAAGTGAGCTGAATAAGTTTCAGTGTGAATAATTTTTGTCTGCAAAAACAATTTTTTTTCTGATAGACTCCATAATAATTTAAACGTGAAAGTCTGTTTATTTGTGATTCTTTGATGTTACAACGGAGCAACGAATATACATATGTGGTTCGTTGTATGGAGGTGGTTCTAGGACTGGAAAATGTCTTAGGCAAAGTTTCAGTAGAAAAATAGCTCCAAATAAAATCCAAGGGGAAACTCGTTTTAAATTAAATTGCGCTATAGATGGCGGTATCACGGTAATTATGTTAATCTTTTTATTTGTGACACTGAAGCTAAAAACTTCTTAATTATCATGATTTTAATTTCATGAACACAAATCGCGATGGGTAAGACCTCAGTCATGTTTTGGGTACTACTCGCATTTGTGGCGAGGAAGGAGACCATTATTAATTATTATTATTACCTTGGTTACTTGATTACTCTGAAAGAATACCATATAAAGTGATTTAATTACTAATTACATTCCAAATAAACATAATAGCACCAATCCGCATTAGAGCGGCATCGCTGCATAAGTAATAAGGCTCTTGCAATTTTTATCGTGGATTGTCAAAATACGGCTGCAAAACGCTTAATAAACTATGGTATGTTTTTGCAATGTTCATGTTTTTGAAAATCATAGCAACGTAATACACAATATTTCTGTATAGTGGATTTAAATAAAAATAAAAGATAATTTCAGCAATTATTTTGTAACGAGGAAAGTAAGTTCAGCTTTCTGTCGATATGAAGTGCGTCTTAAATAACCCGTGGGCGGCTTCCTATAACATTGTGGTTGAACATTATATAGTGGATTGACGTCATACAAATTAACACATACGTTTTTGGATCAATACAAGTGGATCCCGGGAGTTGCGAATTTAAGTGGAAACGCGATTATCATTAGCAATGGGTTATAAAATAATCACAGTCTAATGCAGTAATAATACGATACGCGAATAATTACGCTTACAACATGTGTATTTTCTCACGACTGTACCATGAGTTGTCTTTGTGGGTGCTATTGATTATTATTTCAGTAAAGTTATATGTTCGAAGCACAGTTTCATCTTAAGGGTACCTATGCATCTACCGTCAAAATAGGCTTTGAGGCGGTGCTTCTGGTGGTTCCATACGCTCTCTGTCTTCCCACGACAGAAGATTATCCATTCGTTTAAGGTTATTATTGTAGTCATAAAGACACAACTGGGTGTATTACATAGGTGTCGGTGGAGACTAGGGTTTTACACGGGATTTCTGACATACTTTTTTCGTCGCTTCTTCATTCACCAAAGTTGTTCAAATATAAAATATTAGCTGACCCGGCAAACGATGTTTTGCTATATAAATTATAATTGACACCCCCGCGTCAGATTTCGTAAAATCCGTTCTTAGTTGACCTCTACTCGCCGAAAGGAATATTCCTACCAAATTTCTAGTCTCTAGGTTTTCTGGTTCCAGAGATCGTGGTGAGTCAATATCTCGCTGTAAATCTCCTATAAATATATATATATATATATATAGAGATATA
>DWQT01001440.1:0-16758 GCA_018244895.1 Myscelus amystis hages
CTCGTGTTCACACAGAGACATTCGATGTGTACACTGAGTGTACGGTGTATAGTGTCGTAGTCTGAACCGGCCTTTAGCGTTTACCACATACATACATCAGATTATCCACTGCGTAAATAATATTTACACAACATTTATTTTTCTGTAATGTATCCAATTAGTATTAGATTTTAAAGCTACCATTATTCTTTAATACCAATACATTTATATTTCGCAATTTTTTTGTATAATTTGTTTGTTGTGCCTATATTTATGGTTGGGTCAATGAACTGTCCTATTAAATTATTTACGATATTCATTTGTTTAATCAGTGAAAGCGAACAGTAAGTGTGCACCGATTTAAAAATAACAATAATAATATTCGTAATTATTTCAAATTCCCATGGTTCGAATTAAATTGCTATCAACGAGGGCCAAGCTACCGGACAGGCTGTATAAATAAATGCGTTAAGTAAAAGGTTCTATCTTTCCGAAGGTTTTACGTTCCGTTGTTTACGCCGAATTTTTATGGAGGGCACGAATTAGTTTCACGTGTTTCGCGCTC
Organism: Myscelus amystis hages; assembly: GCA_018244895.1. NCBI lineage: Eukaryota > Metazoa > Arthropoda > Insecta > Lepidoptera > Hesperiidae > Myscelus > Myscelus amystis. The sequence goes on from DWQT01001440.1 coordinate 545, forward strand.
TCCGTTTTCCTTGTAATAAAATTGCCTTTTTAGAGGTCTATCAAAAAAATAACCATTGTTCCTCCTCCCCTTTGTTTTGGTTATGCTGGCGTTCAGGTAAATATTGACAAATGACAGGACGCTTTCCTGCGGGATGGCGGCTGTGTTTGAGTAGGTTGTTTTAGTTCCAATTCTTCAAATAAATTGGCATATGCTTACTATAAACTACGTATACTGCCTATAAAGCTTTAGCTGCTATCCTTCTTACGTCTTACGACTGGACACGAATTTCTCACACAACTACAGCAAATGAAACCTGGAGCACATTTCTCCCCGTTGCTCCGATGAGAATTGTTACCGAATGAGTTGGCTCATTGCCCTATCTATCGAATGGTTTAAGCACTTTCAAAACTTATAATCAAATTTTATAATTACAAAAACTTCATAACTTAATTTCAAATTTTGTGATTAAATTCAAAGCTTATAACTTGAAAATCATTATTTATAACACTCTAAACAAAGAACCAACCGCCTTACGTGCTTTCCGGATCGTGAAAATGCCCATCAAAATTTACCAGTAACATTTACCCATTCAAATACCTGCCACGCTCAGTACCCCCTTAGTATATAGATCACGTGCAATCTGGAACCCCGTCAGAGGTAAGTGCATCGAAAGTATTTCTTCAATTATATTTGTCGTATCTACCTCTTGAGATAGAAATTCCGCTCCATGTGTTGACAAAAAATTTATTTCTCTGAGCTGTATAGGTACGAGTATGACATGTGCCAATTTTCTAGAGAACGATATAAAATGATTTCAAGCTACGAAGCATTTGAACGAAACGTAAACATCTTAGTCAGAATAAAACCGCATACGTAAATTAATTTGCAAACTCAATCTATCTGTTAGACAAACAAGTCATCCGCAGACCTTAACCTAACCCAAACTCAATAACACAGATCGACAAATCGGTTCACGGACAAACGGCCATCTGAAACACGGAATGAATAGTCCGGATTCATGTTATCTCACGACCCCCATCCGTCAGACCCTCCCTACATGTGTCGACTGCGCTAATCCAAGGCCCCTAATTAATTATTTTCTTTGACCTTTGCATACGCGATACGAACTTGCCACTTTTCGACGCTGTTTTATACATCAAATTTATGAATGTCACAACTATTTAGGATAAAATACACGTTTGTTATACAATGCTAAGAGTTTTGGCGGAATCTAAGCATTCTTGTCATTATGTTGGTACTAACAACACTCGGGACTTTACAAGGTATCGTTTTAGGTCCAATTTTATACTTACCGCAAATAAATGACATGTAACAATCTAGAAAGATCTGGAGACTTAAAGTTTTGTATGTAAAATATTTTGACGACCTGTTGTAATGGAAATAATAGAGGAATAGAAACTCAATTAACAAAAAGAGTCGTAAGTAAAAAATTGACTTCTAACCCTCATATATGCCTGAGTATTTCTTGCAGTAATCTTCAAATGCTTAGCGATGTGCCAGAGGACTTATGGTCATGAGTGTACAATACAACATCTAGATCCAATAACCATTAGTGTATTACCAAACAGTCTAGAACATGTTGTCGTTTCACGTCACTATGTCAACATGAAGAGAATTGGACTTGTCGAAATAGACGATATTGCTGTTTCTAGGCTTGTATTGAACTATAGAATATAGACCAGATCCAATGGAACTTCCTAAAGCATATTTTCTGTTTGCTGATATTTTACTATAACGTCACGCCAGGTCCCTAACAGGGTAGGCAAAAAGCAAATACCATATACTTCTGACCCTACAAAACTGCCGTTTTTCTGATATAAGTGTCATAAAATGTATATCTATGAGTGCCTAACTACTAATGAACCACATTGATTTAAATTTCATGCCAATTGGTAGCAGATATCCACTTGGTTTATGGAACCATATTTATATGCAGATATGCTGAACTTTGTTCAATTTACATAATTATTTATCTCTATTAATTTTAAAATTAAACTTCTTCCTGTTTCAAAGTAAGAGAAACTATCTCGTATTTCGTCTAAACAAACTTAAAGATAAACTTCAGCCTTGTTTTCATCATAAAGGTGGTTGAAACATTGACCGTTTTCAGCATTTTTTTCGTTACTGCCACTCACTAAATTTCTTGTCTAGGCCAAATATTTAAGCCTCAGCGGATATACGAAGTTTATCCACCGCGTCCATTACTTTATTAACAAACAATCGATAACACATACTCGGTCTGCGTCAGTCTGTCAATACGAGCAGACCTGCACTCGCCGAAACAGAGGAACTGTGCGTTATTGATTCTTGGACCTGGATGTGTTTAAGCTGGAAGTGCTGTATTTTTAGCAGCATTGTGTATCTGCGGCTTCAGAAGTAATACGACTCTACGATTTTTTGTGCTCGTCGCTGAAAGTATATACTTGATAGCAATAATTCGCTATAGCTGGTAGTTGACCGGTGTTGGGAGAGCATCAGAAAAGATTCGCTTCGTAAAAGATAGTATCAGAGTTGCAGAGTTAAAATTTTCATTAGTTGAAGATGCAATTGAAGAATAAGAATAGCCTTAGTCATGCAATTAGAGCCTTTAATCTATATTTTTAGCATTTCTAAATGTCAGTGATAAGCGACTATCGATTCAACTAAGACAGAAATATCATTTAATCACGCTAAAGATACCTCGACTATTCTGTAAAACATTAGTGGGAACTGGGGAACTACCGGCAAGATTAATGCTTTACATAATATCCCGGCAACATTTTTCCCGATAAAAGGAATTATTGGTCTAGAAATATTATATCCTAACCTATAAATCTCTTCCAGTACAAATCTAACACGGGTCTAAGAGCGCACCAAAAGGAACATCGCACGGAACTGCCGACGCAGGATTTATTGTTACGCCGACGCTGCGCTTCTACATTTGTTCCATTGTAGTGCTTGTTCCATTTTACAATTTGTTCCACATTCGGGCCTATGGTTTATTATTTTTACCGAAGACGAGTCTTTTAATTTAAAAGTTACACAGTAGTAATATACATATGCATGATGCAAAGTAATTAATTACAATATTTATTTTAATCAGATATCCGCCATCTTTTACCAGATGGTACCGCAAAGTTTCTAGAGCAATGATGTTAATAAATTTTAAGAATATGGTAATCAATATTAGTTAATATTATGATATTGAAATAATACATTTAACATAATAACATTCAATATTAACAAAGTACATATAAATCACAGGTGTTGATAACTGTACCATCTGCAAAATACAAACTCTGTAGCCAAAATCATCAAGAAAATTTATAACATGTCTCATAGATATCGAAAGAACGATGAATATGGAACAATCCATTTAGGAACGAAAATAGACATTCTTTTGTACAGTAACAAAATCGGCTCAAATTTTTGAAATTGAACCAAAACACATCAATAACTACTATCATGTACATTGGGAGTGAAAAAACATTCGGAATGACCTCTGTGTTTATTTGTAATTAATTAATCAGCATCACTACAGTTATAAATGTTAACAATGTAAAGAAAGTAGTTAATAATGCAGAAGTAAAAGTTATATAAGATGACATCATAATCCGATAAAAATTGAACACTGATACTTTGACATATCACTCTAGCGACCTTTAACGCATTAAAGAATTGAAAAAGATCGCCCTAAGGCTAAAGTAGTGGACCTTAATATTGTAAACACACCGCGAACTAGAGTATGTTATTGAGATCTATCCAATATCATAGAAAAAACATCTCGCGAAGAAATACAAAAACGGAAGAATTTTTTTCACAGCCGACTTATTTCGTAAAGATATTGAGTCGTTGTATCCGTTAAGCCTATTAAAGAAGTAAGTTTTAAGGCAACAGCTGGCAGTGTGGTTGTTTATAATAGAAAAAACGCAAAGAAGACAAGAAAGACAAGTTTAATTTTCGTTTCGTAATAAAAAGCAACTCGACCTTCGGAAACTGTACAACCGTAACAATAAAACAAAAATTAAGAAACTTTTATCTGTGGGTACACGGTTTTCTCATAAAAACGTTGAGCTCTCGTGACTTTCCAACATATTGGGGACCCGAATAACAAAGTACTAAGGTTCGAGTTGGAAGCTTATACAATATGAACCAAAAAGCTCTGAGCAGCAAAACAATCTTTTTTTTCGCTACGGTTATTTAAATTTCACCAGTTTTATCATTGGAAGGTAATAATAACTAGCTTTGACTCGAGCTGATATGAGCGCGTGAAGTAGACTTCGAGAGTCGCCTCGCTGAATCAATGTCAAAGAGGAAATAGAGAGAGACAACAACAATGAGTCTCTATAACGGCTTTCATAAAAATAGAAAAAGACGAAAGAAGTTTGTCAGGACCATTACATAGTCGGTACAAACATCTAATCTTTGCCCACCACTATGAGAAATATTAAAACTATAATTATACAAGAGTGAAATTCAATTGTCACTGCACAATGGAGGGCGGGTTGACCACCGACAAATAAGTCATAACAACACATAGCAACGCAAACGGAGACAAAAAATATAAAAAGATTTATCGCAGCCCGATTTTCTCATAGAGATATCGAGCTCTCGCGTCCCATAAACGTATTAGAGAGCTGAATAATGAAGTAGCAAGGCTGGACGAAATTCTCTTCGAACATTGCGCTCGGAATAAGGAAAAACGCTGCACGACAAATGAAATTGTACAGACACTCTACTTTTGTGCTACGTCTAGCTTTGTCGGGCTTGTTTTGTGATGTTATCAAAGAATTCTTTCTGTTTTTACTACACACGATCAAATTACGTTGCTACAAATATGTTGTGTACAACGCCAATTCACGTATTAAAATATTATTAAAAGTACGCGAGGCAGTTTTAAATAACAGACATTCACAATATTAAATTAAAACGAGTCAATGAAATTTAGTCTCACGTTTCTGTTATGTCAATTTGGCAGAATTTTTCCAGAAAGCCCAAAAGAGCTGTTCTTTTTGGAATAATAATAATAATGATTTATTAGCCAAAAATTGGACATGCATTAATTCGGAACCCTGACTCCTAGAAAAGCGCAAGCTGTGGCCTAGGAGTCAGTTCCGCAGTGGTTTGATAAGCTAAAATGCTTTCGATATTTAAGTAAAATTGAAAGATATCTTGTGGAAAACTTTAATTTTATATCTGTAAGACATCAAATTTGTTCATTACTTACACAAGCAAAGAAAACCTTGTTCTACTTTGTAACGCTAAATTGTCTGCTTGTTATACATATGATTACTTCAAGACATTATTGTGTATTATATCATGAAAGCACTCCTTACGAGCTAAGAGCTTGTACAACAAGGTCGCGCTGTCGCCTATTGTGCTGTTTTCAATCGAGTTTATCTCATATGCCCCCGATTCTCCTACTTTCTCTCTATTGTACGACTTCAAAGGGAATCTCAAACATGTTTGAGCATGTTAAAGAAATAACATTGTTATTAAACAAATATTTATACTGAGTCCTATTTTCGCTCGATCTTTTCATTCAGCCATGTATAAGTCACCTTCTATGAGCGATATTTATTTAGGTGCTACTAATTCCTTTTAGAGTAAGCGAATGTTAGCTTTAACATTTTTTGTATTATATATCTACACCATATTTAACATTTCTATCGCGTCTTTAGTTTTCATCTATTTCATAATCACCACAGATATGAGGCGGTTAGCAATCCATCAGCTGTATGTGGATTTCAATCTACGGGGCGTCAGAATTTAATTGATCACGTGGTCACGCAACCGACATTGTAACAAACCAGAGGCTGTCGAAGACAATCATTGGCACTTGGAATCTAATTGAGAACGATTGTCATTTTGATCGTACATTTTCAAACACTGGCGAGAATTACGTCTAAAGCACTATTACGTGCAATTAATATTAATACTAATACTATAATTTTGTTTTCAGATAATACTACAGTACTATTATATTTAGTGTAGTGGAAATTCATATTCAACAGTGGACCGGCAGTTAGTAATAATAAGGGTACTATTAATGATAACGATGATGATAATAATGATGATGTCAACGGTGGTGATAATAATTTCATAGTAGAATTCACAGATTAACTGTTTTCAAAAATAATAATTGATTTCAAATTGTTAATCCACGATTATTTACAGAGCTTGTACATCGTCTTTTCTTTACTCTTCAATTGATTTGCCTTTGTCAACAACCTCGTTTGATGGTAAGTTTGTTATAGTGCGAGCTATTTTTGTCTGGATTAGGGTATATTATGTGATATTCATATGTTACAGAGCCGCTGACAGAGGCGATACTTGGAGTTACTCAATATACTACATTGTTCGTATTTCTATTGTTTCGTCGTCTCTCAAAATGTATTCCCACAATGTTTAATCTATCTCCCGCAGCGTTTAATAGTTTGTAGATAGATGTACAATAGATCCAGATTGTTAGCGAATGATCTAGAACTGTATAGATTTGCGTCTATAGGGGTTTTGTGAATTAAATTCATCAGAGCGTTGTTACGTCCGATGTTCGCTGGACTCAATATCTATTGGCACTTAGAGAGTGGTCAAGTATATATTCCGCATTGAATTGTATACTAGACCCTCCAGAATTAATTTAGAGCTTACCAAACAAATAAAATGTACAATGTCGTAGCATCTTCACATTAACTTGATGTAATATTCTCATATGAATCCTCCCTAATAGATATAATGAAAAACAAATTGAAAGCCAATATAAAACAAAACCTAACACAAAAAGCACGCAAATACCCGATAAAGCAATGTAGTTATTGATAATACGAAAAACATTTATCAGTAGCAATGTAAAAAGAATATCTCAAAGAAAAGAAAAAGCCAATCGATGTTACTGTGAGAATAATATCGATAATAAAGGATATAAGCTCAAAGCAATAACAGAACAAAGTATATTAAAAGTGTTCCTCGTTTCAATGAAGCAACAATTAATTTACAAGCAAAGAACAAACAGGTACAAAAAATGAGACAAACGCGAGTGAGACTCGCTTAGTGGATTCTGCACAGAATTAGGTGTTAATGACAAACTTAATTTTGCGGTTCATAAAACTCCAATGTTAATTGCATTGGCTAATAAAGGTTCGGATTATGTGATTACACCTACAACTTCTCTTCGCCTTTTGCTAGTCTTCTTTATATGACATTTATAATAGACTAGATGGCGCGGTGAACTTCGTGTCGCCAAAATAAATTCTCATTATTCCCGTGTAAATCCCGATCCCTCGGGAACTCCGGGATAAAAAGTAGCCTATGTGGTATTCTGGGTGTTCAGCTACCTACATACCAAATTTAATTGTAATCGGTTTAGTAGTATTTGCGTGAAAGAGTAACAAAGATCCATACTCATAAACTTTCGCATTTATAATATTAATAGATATATCACGATATATCACGATCGGGGTAGAAACAAAAATGTAGCCACCTTCTGAATTGTCTTTGCCATTTTCTAAACTTAAAGATATCCAAATCAGCGGCATTTAAATACAATGTTCTTTGTAATGCGGAGGCTTGGACTCAAAAAAATTATAAAGTAATCAAGCGTTGCTGATCATAATTATCATTACAAATGAAAATATTTCCATTCAAGTGTAAAAGTTCTGAACGGGTAAGAAAGCGAAGGGCTCATTAAATGCAAAAAGAACAACCGTGCTTAACGTTTTTCAGTGAGTAATACTTTCTCTAGGTCAGCGTGCATGTAGGTCGTAGATTAATAAGTATACGATCCTTTGTCTAAGGTTCTAGAATGCAGCACTGGTTCAATGCCTGTTGGATGGATTCTATTCATGCGTTCCGATTCCAAGAATGCAATAGAACATAGATAAACACAACGCATACCAGTGAATAAAACTACCAACCGGTACAATCAGGCGATTGAAAAGCAGAGCGTTAATTTTTTTCTTAATAACATCATCAAACGTCAAATCCGTTTCGTCACTGAAAATGTTTAAAGCGATTTCGAAAAGCGGTTTGGTTATATATATTTTAATTTTTGGTGAGTGAACGAGAAATTTTCATTTTCACAACTAAACAAAATTTGAGCATTTGATTTCGAAACGCTTCTCCATAACAGCGAAATGGAAAAGACTTCGCTCGAATTCACAAATAAACTTGAATTCCATCTCGTCCCGACCTTCGAGTGGTCCGGTGCAACTTGGACTGAATTCGGAATGGCTTTTACCGAGAGCCACTGGCTCGTCGACATGGTCGAGTGGAGCGGGCCATCGGTTTTCAATCAGGTGTCCAGAACGAGGGAGAAATAGGATAACGTTTCTCCGATACACGCTTTAAATGATATGCGTGACCGTTTGGTATGGAATGCATTGCGGATTTCCAGAACTACAAACTAAGTTAAGTTTTTAACTATTAAGTTAACTTAAGTATCAATTCATAAAGAAAAGAATCGTCATGGTACACCTGGCATATGTGAAACGATTGATTAGATTAGCAACTCTTTTAATTTATAATTATGAAAAACCAATAGTTATAGCATTTTACACCGAACACAAAAAAGTATGAATGAATGATACCTACCGAAGGAGACAGTGGCTGCGTGACGGCATCGAATTCGTCATGCCATTTACAAAAAATAAAGTGTTAAATTGCAAAAATACTTACAACCAAGTTACAAGTACTATGGAGTTGTATGTGTATCTGTAACCGTTGTAATATAATTTTGTGATACGCATCTTTTATATCGAGGCAAATGTTGAATCTCCAAACTTCCCAACGCCTGAGGCGAGGGTCTAATCTGCTTCCTATATCTATATGTATTCTTGTCATACCACGACACAGTTGGCGGCATACGGTCCACATTCAAAAAGCGATGCAAGTCCTGGGAAATGGTTGATAGATTTTTTGCTTATTTCTTTAGATACTTAAAATCTCATTTTCCACCACTGTTCTATGGTGGTTGATTGTGATCTAGTCATCAAAATTATCTAAATAGCATTCAAGTATCTGTTTATTCAATACAAAATATGTGATGATTTCTATATTTATCGAAATAATTCTGTGAAACAGGGAATTTTATTTTCGACATAATTCTTTCTTACTGTCACTACGTAAACCTTCGTCTTTCTGCTGAATATAGATTTCTTGTATACAGCAACAATACCATTTTACACTCTTTCTGCGTGCACAATTGAACATAATTATTATTTGGACAAAATAACAATGACGATGTTGTAAATCGTAAATGACGGGGTCAGTCATTCGATGGGTGACCGGCATCGTTTCCGGTTGTTATCATTACATAACAAACACTAACGGAGGCTTCAAAAGGTTCAAAATATCTGACGCGTTTGTCTGCCCCCACTTCGCTTTCAAAGACTTTTGCGACCCCAAGACCCCCTGTTTCTTATTAATCAACACGGTTATGCGTGTTTAACATCTGCATTAACTGACTAATATATTTTCTAACACCTCGTTGGTCGCTTACAGTTCAACAAGCGCCATTACCCGGTCCTGCTAGGATACTTGCCACAGGTCACGTGCAGAATTGGAGCGTAAAGTAACAATAAAGGTGAAATATAACCGCGATAAGCCTTATTTATTATCATTTTACCTGCGTACATGCTAATTTTAACTTTTGAATGTAGGGTTAGCTGTTTCGTGAACGCTGTGGTTTATTATTAATCACTTCTGTTTTCGTGTTTATTGTTAGATGGCAGCATAGAAACATGTCAAGATATCGTTTTAGGTATAGTTTCAATTACGTTTTATCCACTGCATTCTTTATTGAGACATTACACATATGGTTATGCTTTTCATACAATACTCGGGAACGTCAATTACATTTACATTAACTTAGTCGACGGAAAATCGCAAAATTAATTTATTTTACGCACGATACACAATTTTCATACATCATGAGGTCGCATCATTACGTAATCCTGTGGCAATTACGATTAACAGCTTACATGCGGCCCTACAATCTCCTCTATAATCCAGTGAAAGTTGCATTAAAACTGGTTGAGCCGTTGAAATCAGCCATGACAATCTGACAGAACAACAGAAATTAAAAAAAGTTTGTTTACTACATATAAACACTACACTATAAGTTGTAGTATAAACACAAGTATTTTGAAATCACAAACACTTCAATTCTATTTATATTTGTAGATTTCCAGATTGTTGCAATATAACATCGACTTAATTTGATAATACGATAATGAAGTCAGGTCAGGTCGTCGCGCGGCGGCTAGGTGAGCACTAACGAGTAACTTCAGCCGCAGTATGACCGAGCATAATAGAGCTTGATTATCCTGCACTTACAATTGCCGCGTCTAGTTTGTGCCGGAAACAAGGATGTTGTGTGCCGCGCATAATCATCTTGCCGCTTTGATGTTGTATGCAAATTTCGGTTTTACACCCTTATTGTCGCGCGTGTGGCGTACGTGCATTTAGCTTGAGCGCAAGCGAAAAACAACAGCTGTGTTGCTGTGTGGTTGCTGTTTGTGTTGGAGGTAAGCTATGGCGATCCGCGCTGTGGTTATCAGCTGTGGGTCCAAGGTTCGATTCCAGGTGGAAATTTGATTGACCGGTATAAATTACTGATCTCGATCTGCATGTTTGTTTGTCTTTGTGTGCTGTCGATACTCTGTATATAGAGAGTTTCAGTGTGAAAAATAATTATGCCTACGACTTTAAAACGCATTTAATATACTGTTCCTTCCACAACTATGACCATGGAACTAAGGACTAGGGATTTCTAGGGCATGTGATGGAAGTTTTTTTTTGGTCAGCTTCTTCTTTTTTCTTACCTGAAGACTGCTTGAAGCCTATGAAAACTAGCTATAAAAGTACCCTCAATATTAGAACGTGACTTACAATAAATAGCGATAAGAATTTTCAGTTTCCCACTTTTCTATTAAACCCAAGGTGCAATGACCTCTTTAATGTAGCACAATTTTCAAGCATAATGTCACGGATTAGAAATAGCAAAGTTGCTTCCCAAAGCCAGCGAGAGCCAGCAATTTGGTCCATTAGCCGATAAGCGTGCGACGCAGCTTACCTGGGATATCGCGTCAAACCCTAATCTGTGGGGTGATATAACGAGAACGAAACGGACATTGACTGGATTTGAATATACCGTAATTTTGGAAATATCGCCTGTAAATCTGATATTTTATAAAGACAGAGAAAATACCTTTATTTGTATGTGTTGATACATATTTAGCTTCTAGGGCGTACATTTTTTGATCGTTGTTAATCAACTAAACTAAAATTATCACAAACGTATATTTTACATTTACCTACGCAAAATTTATATCAAAATGTTTAATTAGTACACTCGAAAATTACGTACATATAATAGTTTTGATGCGAATTAAACCGAGAAAAAGTGTTAGTCAATCGGTTTTACAAGACTTATTTTATGTTTTTGCCCTTTAGTATTTTTTGGTCAAATAGGTGATTTTACCTTGAAATCACTACAATAACTTATAGTATTTTAGTCGAACCCGGTATATCTATATCTATACTAATATATAAAGCTCAAGAGTTTGTTTGATTGTTTGAACGCGCTAATGTTGGTCCGATTTGAAAAATTCTTTCAGTGTTAGATAGCTCATTTATTGAGGAAGGCTATAGGCTACTTGCTTACTAGCTTTTGCGCACGTCTTCGCACGCGTTGCTATTCAGGATTTCATAATGGCCATAAGTAAAAATGTAGTATGCTATGAATTTAGATATTCCAAGGATAGCAGGAAATTTCACGGTATAGGGAAAGGGGAATTGTTTTACTCTGAATAAAATGCGCACGAAGCAGCGTGCAAAAGCTTGGTGATATATATTTTGGATTTCTAACATTTTGCCAGCTAAAATGTTGAGGTATTTAGGCTAAAAGTGAGCCATTCGCTCCAGTAGGCGATTACCGTGCGGCAGTGCAGCCGGCCGGCGTGTCGCGTCACACAGTAATTGGGGCGTGACATGACGTATCGGATCAGTCTTTGCACCGGATTTAACAGGCGAAAAGAGGTTCCAACCGAACGGGAATATCACTGATACTCCCCCAAATTACACGTTATCAATATCGGAAACCAAAATTTTGGAAACCATAATATGAATTCGATTTAAATCACTCGAACTGTGAAACTGAAGGCGTTAATGTCACCGCCTCGAACTGAGCTCCGAAATCTGTTGAATACGGAAAATCGGTGAAAATGTCCTCTCAACTTTGTCACATCCATCACGAATTGAAAGTTTTTTTTCCGCCTTTCATAAACAATGCTTTTAATAGCACCAAAAGCTTAATATATTGGAAGCCGGTAATAACTCAGGAACGGGTCTCAGTAAAAAGAATAGAAAATTAAAAATTAAAAACTATATTCGAATAGAATCAATGGGATTTTTCGGAGACCGTTGCATATTTTATTAGATAGATCTCAAAAATGTAATGTAAACTATTAATTATCTATCTATATATTATTTATTGATTTATATGCAATGCTTGCAATGCCCATCGCCATGGGTCGTCGGAAAAAACGCACTGGAATCTAAATATAATTAAATATTTTTTAGTACATAGGTATAACAAACGTATTTAGCTAATTTATTGGTGTTCAGTTTAGTTTCTTAACTTTACATAACGTTCAAATATAAAGCGCTTCAAGCTTAAAATGCGCTATGTTAATAGCGACTGACGTTCATTCATCACTAGTACACGGTGCAAGTGGCGTCCGGAATGAATTGATTAAGCGCGGATTTCGCTTCACTTTTGCGCTTCAAACGCATTATCAGATTAACGGAGATTCTGGCTGAAAGATAAATTAATAAGAAGTTGTATAAGCGATCTATGGAGAATGTTTCAAGCTTCTGTTCAATGATATTATGAATATTCAAGCGTTTTTTTTTTCTATTACAATTTGAATTGTTAAGAATTATCTAAGAACTAAATATATTGATTCCATCCGTAGATATGTATGATTGATTAAAATAAGAAAATACAAATCTTTGCAAAAAACTGTTACAATAAATGGGAGCGTTGGATGAAAAGGGATGCACTCAGCCTTGGATGTGCAGAACCACTAGAGTTGATTTTCAATGGACCCCCGAATTTCGTTGCGTACTTCAAACAGGGTAGAGGGAAGTAATTGGATCAACATAAACAAAACCACAATTTATAAATTTATAAATGAAGAATATTAAATACAGGATAGGTAATATATTGGTCAACAATTTTTTTAAATGAACAAAGCGTTCCTTTTGTAACACGTGTACCCACTAAGGTAGAACTGTAACATTCTACCCTCAAGGGGATAAAATAAGGGATGAAAGTTTGAAACTTCACCGTGTTTGATGGAAGCACTATAAAAATTAGTATTAAACAGTCTGCTTAAAATAAAAGTTCTGACTTTGGTGCAGGTGAAGTTGAGAGTAACAAATACTTATCTATATAGCTAATCCTTATTTCCCCACAGCTGGGCATTGACCTTTGTTTAGTGTCCACATATAATTATTACGGTCCTACTTTTAACTTTATGATCAGTGATCTACTTACTTCTCTATTTCTATTTAAAAGATATGCTTTATTACGTTATTGGAACGAAGTTCCTTATCGCGAATTGCAATGGAGGCTAGACGGAAAAAATTCAGACGAAAAGTTATCACTGCACTTTTTGTTAGAATTAATTTAATTTATTACAATTACTTCACTAATTAGTCGAAAGGAACTTCGTCCTATCCGGATGTGCCTTGACACCTCTCATTTCCTTTTTATTTTACGGACAGTCAACTACAAAATGTAACATGCCCGCTTTTAAACGTCACTTGATTTCATATTGTTCACATATCAATTTACCGTTGCTTTGAAGTCCCAAATTGTGCTCGATTGTACTTGGAGATGAAACATAAAATGTGCCGAATGATATTTTATTTTATGATCATTTCACTGATGGTTTATATGAATCAACTCGACATAAACGGTAATCGTGTCAGCGCCAAAGCATCAGTCGCAAATTTCCGAGTGTTACATGTAAATTCGCATAAAAATGTTACGCCTCAACATAATTGTACATTTTTCTCAGCAACTTGTTACACCAAGAACGAACATGTTGTCAGCCGACACAATAACAAAGGTTCTGATTTGAACTACTGTTTTAACAAACATACACATGAACCATTGCGATAAGAACGTGACTTCACAGAAAATTAAATATTTTATTTATTTAGGATTTTTATTTAATACATGGACTTTTTGTACTTTTTAAAGGATTTTTGATTTTCGCTCTGGAATACATTTTACTTTATTTTCGGCAACACACGGTAATTTTTATATCACTAACAGCGAAGGGACATATTATACCACTTTCGGCATAATTCTTCTATCGCTTCCGATACAACAGGTATATAATGTAAACCTATATAATGTATTTATGGTCAGTAAACCATATGAATACTAAACCTTTTACGAGACTCTTAGGAAACGGTCTGAAATTTTAGCCACGTTACGATATGGCGAATCAAGCACCGACTTGGGCGGGTAAAGTCACCAAATGTCGTACTATAATTGAGACAAGAGCGAATTTCAACCAAAAATATGTAGATATATTATAGATAAATATTATTCAGACAAGTGAAACTTACATTTGTTTAAGGCACCAAAATAACTGGAGAAAGTTTGTAGAAAACAGGCAAAGTACATAATATGCAAATAGTAAAATATAGTTTCGTTATGAATGTTACAGAAATTCTTCAATACTATAATCAGAAAATTGATGAAGAAAATTGGTTACTCAATTCCACCCCTACGATGATGTGGGTATACAATTTATTTTCTGTCTAGCATAAATAGTGAGCAATGACACCTTGATCTTGTAAATATCAGCTATACGAAATGTAGTATTATTTATTACATTTGTGTATTTTGCGTAAGCCACATTTCTGATATTTATTGTTTCTACACTGATTTTGTTCCACTGCTGGAGCCAGGTCTTCTATCCTAGTGATAGTACCCTAGTTTTGTTCCACTGCTTTACCCAGATCTTCTATTATAGTGATAGGTTTAGACTAAAGTCCTCTAGGTTCGAATCCTGTAAGCTCCAAGTGCAAATTGACAGAATTTACACGCCTCAAACATTACATATTTTTAAAAATACCGCATTTTGTTTTGCTTGCTTGCAGGTTTGTTTTGTTTCACCGTTATAACGATTGAAATGTTTCACCGTTATAAAACGTATGTAAAAAGTCAGAGGCATGGCGAGATTTAAAAAGAGATCCCTGGAGTGGGAGACAGAATTTGAAACCAACTGGGTTTAAACAATGTTATCACTGATCCTGTCTTCTATCATTTCTTATATAACAAAGTATAACTAGCACACTAAATCGAGTGAGAAAGGTAAAATGGACGCCGTTACCTTCAATTTGTCTCGTAAGCCTGTACGTCTAGAATAAGCGTGATTTCGTATCGTAAGCCTGCCTAAACTTGTTCTAGGGGCCTAGAACAAACCAAAACAAGTGTAAGCGTGACTTGTTCTATGCACCTAGATATAGCTTAATTTCATATCATTAGCAGCCCGGCCTTGTTCTAGGCGCCTAGAACAAGTCAAAACAAGTGTAAGCGTGGCTTGTTCGAGGCTCCTAGAACAAGCCACGCTTAAACTTGCTTTGAAGAGTTCTGGCAAAGAACCATCAAGAAACGCGTATAACTTGGTTCATTGAGATTAAACGCGTTTTTTTCGTAGCGATCATAACTTCCGCCCTCCACCGCCCAAGATTGGAGGGTTAACAGTGACAATGAATTTTCCTTTCACGTTTTATGAGCCCCACATCGGTAATAAACGCCGCGTACACATTTCGGCCCTCTGTTTAACGTCGGCGAGAGCCGTCAACGTGTCGCTTAATTCGGAAAAATGATATTTGGAAACACGGGCAGGGGACGCGGAACACGTTTAGGTCAGCTGTTATGGAATTTCTAAAAAAAGGAACATTTCCCCAGTACAGCGTAGTGTAAGGTTTTTTTTTATAATATGGAAGTAGAAGACGAGCATGCAGTCCACCTGATGGTAAGTGGTTACTGCCGCCCATGGAAATGTGTAATCGACCCCAGATAAGATTAGATTCCTATCTAAGGTTGACCAAAGATGCGCCTCCAACCCCGAGGACTAAGCTGGAATGCCTCGAAAAAGTATGTCTCCCTTACCACACCCTTCAAACCAGAACACAGCAGCGCTTAA
>DWQT01001441.1:0-16750 GCA_018244895.1 Myscelus amystis hages
ATCGATATTTGTAACAGTTACTGCCTCTTATTCGCGTCCCTTCCGTCCGACCGATGTAACATTGTACAGGCGTCTATTATTTTCAGTGTTCCTATTTAAATTTGTCTTTGAAGCAATAAAAAGTCTTAAAATTTTCGGATAGCGCTTGAATCTTTAGGGACTATTGTGTTATATGTATTTTTTAAATATTTTTACAATTTTTAAAATCATTAAATTAAGAAAAGGCTATGTGCGTCATTGCAAAGTTATGTCGATCAGAATAATTTACATCTGTCAAAAAGATCATGCTATCGTGGACAGGGTATAAGATGTATTCATATATGAGCTTTAATGAAAAAGTCTTTTAAGGATAACCTGTTTTTTTAAAATAAACTGTAGCAATTCTTTATGTACCAAAGGTTGTTTGTTTAAGTTATTAATGAAACAGAAATAACTGTGGTAAATGCTATACAATTATCTTATATATATATATATATATAGGAGATTTACAGTATTGACAGTATTGACTCATCACAATATCTCTGGAACCAGATGACCTAGAAAGACTGAACTTTGGTAGGAATAATCCTTTCGGCGAGTAGAGGTCAGCTAAGAACGGATTTTACGAAATTCTACCTGTAAGGGGGGTTGGCGGAGCTGTTAATTACAATTTATATAGTAAAGGAAAGTTTGCCGGTTTAGCTAATTATCAATATATGAACTAAACATGAAATGTTTCAACAATGTTAGGGGTAGGTAGTTTTAATTTACTAAATAAGTCCACAATTCTGCTATGTGATGAAATATGAAATTCATTAATTTTTGATTTCTTTTTTTATTATAAAGCCTGTGCTAGGTTGTTGTGATAAAATATAGATTGGTATGCTATGAAATATATCTTTTTGTGTTGGTATCATTGTCACCAGGAATGCTGGATAAAAAAAGAAAGTAGGTTTAAGAATTCCTGGCCCCCAAAGTCTCCAGTATCCAATTACAATAAAACCTGAACTGTGTCAAGTACTAAACAAAAGCTGGAAATACTACTTATAATAAATGTTATGTCACTCAGTGTTTATGTATTATTTATGTCGTAGCCAGATTGTAGAATTGATCATATCACAATATATTGAACCATATTGGTAAATGGTTGCATTTCATGGCCTGATCATTTAAACAACATGCAATAATATTTATTACCAACAGCTTTTAGTCATATCATTAGCATGGTTAAAAATGCTTTTGAAAGCTGTTGCTATTTGTTTACTGTAAGCGATACTTGTCCAACAGATAAAACATTTCCAATATCACACATTTTTAAGTGAAACTTCTTGATAATTAGATGTGAACAAATATGTATTATATGAATATAAAGTAGGTTCTGACCTCCATGGTCTTTTCATGTTTCTCTCGTTTTCCAAGTGACTTACAAAAACTTGCATAATTTGGTATCATAATGACATTTTATTGCACTTCGATTGTTTATTTGCATATTATTATTTGTTTTGAAAGCATTATGATTATGCGCTGCCATGATGCATCATAAAACGAAACAGTGTCAGTAGCCCTATCGGAAAATACCGGGACTATTTCATGATGTGACTAATGTTTGATCATTTCATGAAGTACCTAGTTAACCGTCAGCTGGTAATATCTCGAAAACACTGCTTTATCAATGATCTGACCAGGTCATATCATGATGTGGCCAGCAAGTCTATTGTATATTTCATGAAATGCAACTATTTCAACATATGAGTGGAAATATCTTGTTAAGTTTAATCAATCTGTGTACTACATCAACATATTAATACATAAAAGGAACACTTCGTATACCTTTTAAAGTATATTGTGCACAAGAAAGAGTGTGAGATTTGGCAGTAATACATTTTATATTAAGAAGGAGCGCAGAAAGCATATAATATGTATTACAAATACATTCAATTGATAAAAAAAAATATTATATTGTTTATAAGATTTTGGGGTTGCTGTACTATGGCTATGTTGCCATGTTCATATCATCAATGTTAGATAAAACGTCAAAAAAGTGTCGCCTAAACATGTTAAATATAGCTTAGCCAAATTAGTGCTACATTTGATAATTTTTTAATAACTCAATAATTAAAACAGAGAGAATGTTTGAAAATTATATGATTTCTGTGGTATTGTGTTTTAAAATACAAAAATTTTAAAACTTTGAAAATGAAATTAATGGTCTATTTTAGTTTTTTGATTCCTGGGTGACTGCTAGTTACTAGATGATTTGACACTATTGTTTTAAAATCTAGCTTTCAATATACTGCCATGAGAGCATTTATATCCTTACTTGTGAAAAAGGAGTCTGAAATAGCACATTTAAAGAAATAATTTTGTATGGTAGTCCTTTGGTTTTATTGGTAATGTTTCTAAGATAGTAATACTCTGTATAGTTTAAAATAATGAAATTACACATTTATGGTTAATGAACGAGTGTTACTACATGTATGTATGGATTATTCACAGTTGCAATTTCATGTTTGTCTTCTAATGTCTAAATATGAAAATGATTTCCGAGTTATTCTACTATAGTTCTGTAAATGATTATAATTTTTAGTTGAACAAAATATGTTTTATAAATTCATGAAATTGTGTCTTAGGAGGTAGCTAACGATGGAGTCTGGTGGAGATTGGTGTCTGATTGAAAGTGACCCTGGAGTGTTTACATCACTAATAAAAAAATTTGGTTAGTACTCAGAGTTATCTATTTCTATTTCTGTTTTTTTTTCGTGTGAGCCTAGTTAACATAGTTGTTTTGAAGAATTTGTATTGCACAGCTGAATCAATACTGTTTCATAACACATTTTTTATTGATTAAATAGATTATACAATATTTTGTTAAATTATCTTAATCTCAAAACATGTTTGATGACATTGTGTGCAATCTGTTCTTGAGATATTTATATTGTATTTTATTCCATTTGATACCCTCTCTCATTCCTCTAGAATAGAATAAGAGAGACATTTAAAATTGTCAATCATTTGTCAGGTGTTGTTAATTGCACCAAGTACACCTTTCATTAAAGCACAGGTTAAAATGCTATATTATAGCATATAAGCCACAGCCACAGAACACATAAATGCTAGCAAAAGTGTTATTATCCAATTTTATTCATTTTCTTTTTTGTCTGAATTCCGGCCAAATAACATATAGGTACTTATTTCAGGGGTGAAAGGTGTTCAAGTTGAAGAGTTATGGTGCATGGATGATGATGTTGTGAATAAATTGAAGTAAGTCTTTTACTTTTTAAATACATTGTATTTATAACTGAATAAAATGTATTTTAAGTACATTCGCTAAAATTTATCGAATTTGTAAAATTAACCATTACTTGACTATCTATTTGATTTATCACAGTTATTATTAAAGATATTAGATTATATTAAAGATATATTTGTAACATTTTATCTAATTATTATAATGGATATTAATTTTTATTAGTTTTACTTACAAACCTGTTGTTGAATATAGCAAATACATACCTTATTAATTAATAAAACACATGCAAATGCCTTTATACAGTTAAATATTCTGTATGACAGACATGTTCCAAGTATGGGTTTCAATTCAATCTAAACTAATACATTATACAAATATTATTATGTCCTTCATTACTTCTAGGCCTGTGCATGGACTTATCTTTTTGTTCAAATTTCTCCAAGATAAAGAACCGGAACTGCCGGTGGTAACGGACAAGGAGTGTTTGGAGAAAATATATTTTGCCAGACAGGTAGACTTTTGATCTGTGTTGTTTTAAACATCAATAAAGATTAAAATAACTCAAAATTTATTTATTTTTTACAAAATTTATTTTTTAGGTCATCAATAATGCTTGTGCCACACAAGCAGTTGTTAGTCTTTTGTTGAATTGCAATGATCCGGATGTTATAATAGGACCTGAATTATCAAAATTAAAGGAATTCAGTATGTCTTTTGATCCTAAAATGAGAGGTTTGGCTTTAAGCAACTCTGAAACTATAAGAGCTGCTCATAACTCAATGGCATCAAGACAATACTTTGAGTTTGATTATAAGACAGGATCTCAGGTATGTAATCTTACTATGTGATATATTGTTTTTAACAGTTATAGGATAACTTGATTTGATATATCAAGTCATGGATTGGGCATTTTATTTTTGTGTCTGTTATTTGAGTGTTGTTGTGGTTTTTACTGGATTATAAAATAAAAAAAACACTTCAATGAGGAAAGTGCAATATACTGTTTGTTGAATCATTTATACCACTGTAACACAAATGTATCGGATGCCTACATTTTTCTTGAACTT
This sequence comes from Myscelus amystis hages, assembly GCA_018244895.1. Lineage (NCBI taxonomy): Eukaryota > Metazoa > Arthropoda > Insecta > Lepidoptera > Hesperiidae > Myscelus > Myscelus amystis. Next base: position 4,297 of record DWQT01001441.1, read on the forward strand.
CATTTTATTCATTGGAATATTTAAAGTGAATGCTAAGACATTATTAGAATTGCTCGGCTTTATTATTGAATTGTATGCCAGTTTCTTTGTCTATTTAATTCATTTAATCATTGAACTAGAAGTGCCACGCGCGTCTTCGTCTCCATAGATTTCGTACCTCTAGGGCTATGGAGAAAAGAAATATCCTAGGTTCATTCCAAGGCTTTAAACTATCCTCATGTGAAATTTCATTGACGGCGGGAAGCGACTTTAGTTTTCAACTGCGTAGATATTACGTTGACATCATGTATGTATATGAAATTTAAGCTTTTGTAATTTATTGGATAATATTCTACTTATTTATAATAGGATGAAGACGCTTATCACTTTGTGGGCTATATGCCTATAGATGGCCGGCTGTACGAACTCGATGGTTTGCGAGAAGGACCGATCGATCATGGACCTATAAATCCAGGTCAGGATTGGGTTGATGTAGTTCGGCCAACTATTATGAAAAGGATTAATGCGTAAGTTATACACTATTTGTTTTTGTAAAATCTAAATACTTATATGACAATTGTTTAAATATAGATGATTAATAAAATTTTTGCTTAATATTATACAGATACAATGAGGGTGAAATTCATTTCAATCTAATGGCACTCATAACTGATCAAAAAATGCTCTTAGAACGCCAGTTACATGCATTGCATTGTGGTCCCGCTATACTAACGATGGATCCAGAAGAGTTTGAAAAGGAGACCAACAGAATATCATTGTTGCTGGAAATTGAGAATAATAAGCTCCTGCGATACAAACAGGAGATGGCGCGCAGGAGGCACAATTATGTGCCATTCATCATAGCTCTACTTAAAATATTAGGAAGAGACAAGAAATTAACTCCTATACTGGAAAAGGCGAAAGGGCGCGGCAGTGATAGACACGCCACGAGGAAACTGACTGTATAACACGAGGACTCTGCAGGGACATCTGGGGTTAGACCCGTACAGTCCCTGCATCGGCTGACTAAGTCGAAATCTTCTAGAGTAACAGAACACGAAGATATCCAAAATGCTATAGAAGAATTAGGTCTATCAAAACATAATAATATTCTGCAATTACAAAAATTACACAAAAATCTGCAAAAACACCAATCACGTAAATCACAACGAACACAGCAATCGCATCTGTCTTGGAAACTACAACAACAAGAAGATCTATTGCGGCAGATACAACAAATACATCAATCTCAGGAACCAGAACAGGAAGATCAACTTCATGGAATACAAGAGTCATACGATTCTCTTAAACTGCAGCAAAAATGTAAACCTCGACGTATACAGAAACCACGCCAACCTCGTAAACAACAGCAAGAGGATCATCCGCAACGAACTCAAATCATACGTGAATCTTGCAAACTACAGAGAGAAGGTCAACCGCGGCCATCACAAAAAGTTTGCCAATCTCGGAAACCCCAACGAGAAGGTCAATCGGGACGAATCCAAAAATCGCGTCAATCGCGGAATCCACAGCTGGATGATCAACCGCGAAGAACCCCGAAACCGCGCCCCTCACGAAAAAAACAGCAAGATGATCAATCAGGGCTCGCACTTCAACTTGGCCAAACTCCGAAACTACAGCAACAAGACAGTTTCCAACAACTCCAACAATCACAACAATTACTTCAAACTATCCAACCCGTACAGTTTCGTCAGCCGCTGCCGCCGCCACCGTTACGCCAACAATTACGTCAGCCATTACGCCAACCATTGCCGGTATCACCATTTCGCCAACCACACCCCCCATCATTTCGCCAAGTAGTCCCGCAGACGCAATTTCGTAAACCGAATCCACCATTGAAATTTCGGCAACTGTCACCCACTCAATGTGGACAGTCACTTCTTTTAACGCAATATCGACAACCACTTTCATCAACACAATTTCGACAAACACTTTCACCAATACAATTTCGACAAACACTCCGACACACACCAACAATGGTCAGGCCATTGCGCCAAACAGCACCAATGTCACTGTTACGGCAACCAATTCCACAACAACAATTTCGCCAGCGTGTCTCTTCACCAATACAGCTTCATCATTCTCAGTATATTCAACATTATCAAATACCGTCACAATATTCACAAGAAACACAACAACAAGACCATTCGCAGGAAATTCATAACCCCAATCCTACACGCCAAACTCAACAACCCGACGATTTTTCGCATACACAACCATCAAACGAATCACAGCCACCATCAACACAAAATTTGCAATTTACAACCGAAACTTCCAGTAATATAGAGCCACAAGAAATACAAGAAGAAACGAATGAATTGCAAGATGATTTTAACTTTTTAAATGCAGATGAAATATTTAAAGGAACTGTTTATGATCACTTAAACAGTTTAAGCGACGAAGATGTGTTAGATCCTTTTCGTGACATTGATCATTTAACAGAACCAGATGCTAGTGACAATTTTGTATCTTAAAAGGGCTTACAAGTCCCCCCTTTGTGTTCGATTTAAGTGTTGCAATTGGAATCTTACTATTAAATGACCCCAGAGGGTTTCTCTAGGCACAATTATTTTCTACATTTTAAATTCTAATGCATATTATTCTAAAACAAATTAAATTAATGCTAGTGAATACCAGATTTGCACCGGGTAACTAAATGCATTTGTCAACTTTTTGACATTATTAAAAAATATCTATGCAAATATGTATTCATATGTGCTTAATATTGAAAGCTACCCTTGCGGTGGATTTTCTCTCAAAGAAAACGAGATCTACCTAAGCCGGTTACAAAGTTAATTTGATGCTTTTATTCACTAGGAAATAAGTCTTGTATTATGCTCCTGTCAATATGTTTGCTATTGCTATTAGCAAGGTGTCTAGTTTGATCAAAGGTCTCATTGTACAATCAGATCTAATGTTTTAATAATCATCACTGTCATCATTTCGAACACATTAATATTTCATAATTATTACCAAATATTCTTCTCATAACAGTTAAAGTACTTGATTTTCATACTTTAATTTAAATTATGATGTTCTTATGATGAGCTTGTCTTCGGTAAGATTATTAGTAAGATGTATTGAGGTTTTTATAGCATGCATGTAACAGTGTGCAGTATGTTAGTGAATCCTTAATAAATCATCATCAACATCGTCATCATCAGCATAATTCGTTACAATCATCCTCCTCATTCACATCATCATCATCATTATCATCACCACCACCACCAAAACCATCATTATCATCATCACCACCACCATCATTACCACCACCACCACCACCACCATCATCATCACCACCACCACCACCATCATCACCATCATCATCATCATCACCAGCAGCCTCATCCTCATCATCCTCATCATCACCAGCAGCCTCATCCTCATCATCCTCATCCTCACCACCACCATCATCATCATCACCATCACCATCACCACCACCAGCCTCATCCTCATCATCATCACCCCCAACCATACCATTATAATGAAGTACAAAAATACAATAGCAGTAATTTGTTTTCTCATCACTGAAGCGCATCAATAGCTGCCAAACCAAAAAGTAGAAAATCGATTGTAAGACAGAGTTACGATTTTCATTGCAGGCTTTGGGACTAACTTTGTAGAACTGTCTTTCTTTTAATTTTGTTCGTTTCTCTTGTGAATTATAATCATGTAATGTAGTACGAATTGTGGATTCTGTTAAATATGGTAATCATAATTTATGATGAATTTTTGTCCATTTGTTCACTTGCATGTTAGATGTAAACAAAAATTGTGAAAAATGTTATGTTAAGCATTTAAGATACTTTTTGCTAAAGACCTAATTAAAACTAGTGCTTTGTATCAATTCAATTTATTTACATATAATATATAATAGGTAGCAGTTTAAAGATTTCAATTGTATTTTTTATGACATAAGAACCTATATTGTGCGTTGTTACTATGCTTAAATTCACAATTCCACAAGTTTTTCAATAAAATAGGTATGCTTACTATTATTATAAATTGTTAATAACGCGTAATAATTGATGTTAGTTTTTCAAACAATAGTACTGGTATTTAGTCAACGCGCAATTGTTTTGATACACTACACTTGTTTCTTAATAGCATTGTGGCATTTTATATACATTTAAGTGTTTTTCTTAAAAAATTGAAGTATAATAGTAATAATAATACAAATTCAATGTATTTTTTGTTTTATTTCTTTCCTTTAATTTGTTTCTTAACCTAAAATTGGTCGACGTGAGTTGTATGGACGAATTGCCGGGATTTAAACACACATACCCGGAGTGGGAGACTGAATTTCAAGCCCTAGGTTATCACTGCTGTCGAAATAAGTATGTGTAGCTAAATGTAGAGAGTATCGTAAAAAACTAATTCAGAAATAATTAAAAAGGGTACCTACCTACTTACAGCTTTTGCTATACATATATTTACAAACAGTATCTTTTATCATTACTGACCAATTAAGATTTTTTATAAGGTATTTTTTTTGTCCTTATTTACTAACGTAAGGTAAAAAATAAAACTAAGGAATATAAAGATTTTTTATTACATGTATGCGATAAATGGACAAAATACTTATTCGCTTGCAAACCTATACATGGAAGATTTCTATAGAGCTCAATTATATGTTCAGAATAATAATAAATTAAAAGATTGGTAATATTTCACAGACATTATTTAGTTATCAATTTGGAACTAAGTAAGTACACTTAGTACACACAAGTACACTAAGTAAGTACACTGGTTAAACCAGAAATATATTGAAAATTCAGGTTTCTGAAAGTTGTCATTTTTCCTAGGTCAATTCTTTTTAAATTGGGATTTCTTAGTAGTTACAATTATGTTTCTATAGGTAGGTTTTTCTGCCAGATTACCTACTTATCGGAAACCTACCTACATGTAGCACAGCTGTCACATTTGTTCATACTGCAATAAATTTATAAAAAAGTAACTCCTTACAAATTTACTAGGTAAATGTAGTATTTTGAATATAATTTATGGACAGCATTGGAAATAATAAATATGCTACATACCTAATAAATTATAGTTTCCGTCAATTTAGATGGAAAAAAGGAAATTACCAAAATTGTCGTCCATCGAAATTATAATTATTTACAGCTTACTATATTTTTATCTTATAACTAACATTACAAAGCTAATTAACGAAAGAATTTTTACGTATCAAAACATGAATAATAAATTAATGAATTTGGGATGTTTTGTGGCACATTGTCAAAAAATATCAGGTATTTACAAATATACTTAAAGATGAATGTAATGCGGTGAACACATGATGCTGGATGATAATTATTTACAGATATAGACACGAGTTGTTCATTAGGTATTATTACAATTCAATTTGAGCGATTAGCTGCCTTCAATGTTCTTTATCATTATATGGATTCAATAGTTAGTAAACATGAATAATTTGATCAATAATGGTGTATGTAGGATGAGTATTAAAATATATTGTTATGAGAAATGTGATGTCACCAGTTTGCAACAGGAAGAGTTTTACTCGTTCTACAGGTAGATACAGAATAAGAATAACTACGTATTGGAATAACTGTCCAGTGCCGTATTAAATTGTGATCCAAATTGAGAATCCACGTAAGGATAGAACAGAGGCTGGATAACATTAAATCTGCACGGAGCGAAGAGCCGGATCACGTATTGGGCTGCACCCCCTTCGGTTTGATCATCATGGACGCCCGTTTCAGTGTGTAGTCCCAGCCGCGCCAACGGAACCACACAATGCCTGTAAAACCAAATTGATTTCCTTTTATACAAATGAATCTCAAACATGGTGATCTTACATCTTTGTTATGATAATTTTGTTGTTTTGCTTTTCCTTGCCTAAATGTGACAATATTTTAGGATACAGCGCAATTGAGACCACCAGTACCTACTGTCTACTCGTATTCACCTGTTTGTGATCTAAAAGCAGGATAGATCGGAGAGCTTCAGGTTTGTTTCGGACTTTGTGAGTACGTAGTGGGTATAGGAATATTAACAAAATACCTGGACAGTTTGATCTGAACAGTTTATCTTACAATACCTTGTCTTGCCGTCAAGTCCTGCGGATCATGTAAGTACAGTCCATTGAGACCGCGGCCACATGATTTCCACCACCATCCACCTTTCAACATAGATGCGCAGTTCAGTGAAGATCTGTCGTTATCTCTGCAAACAAAAATATATAATTAATGGTATACCTAAATAAAATACTTAGTACGTTTACTTGAACGGATTTACTGAAATAATCTATCCAAAGGCTTTCAATGAATTTAAAATTTCCCGGAATACCGAAAAGGGCAAGAAATTTATAAAAATTGCATCTACTTCGTTGTAATTGCAATTAATAGATCTAGTTGTTACTTTATACGGAATAAGTGCCTAGTGTTCTACTTGTTCCGAATTATCTTCGTTCCGGCCGCTAGTTACTGTAGGTTACGCTCGCTAGTATTATCAGGTATTCGACTAGAATAATTGTCGCTGAAACATTGCGAAGAACCTACCTGTTATAGGTGGAGAAAGGGCTATTGTTGGAGCCGTACCAGGGGTCATTTAAAGAGTCGCCAGCGCTGCCTTCGTATCCGTCGATCTCTAACTTGTAGTATTCCGCTTCTGAATATATCTTAAAATGCGAGTATTGCGCGTACCTGCCATAAAGTGAAATAAACTGCAATTAATTTAAAGTTACTGGAGATTGATTACACGAGGATCTTAGTAGGTGCCTGCACTCATGGGAGATAGGCGGACTATATAGATAAAATATGTATATAGTGACAATCTAAGTAGGTATTAATTAAGCTATTTATTAAGGTAACATTATAGTAATATTGATGTCATTACCTGTCGAGCGCGGAAAACATAATGATATAATTACTGGAATTGACTGTCACTGTTGATTTAGGTCCGTCGCAGGGCGCTATGTCAATTTGTGTAGCCACTCACCGCTTGTTGCCATCAAAATCTTCAAGCTCCACCCGCAGCATGTAATCGTCGTTGTTTGTCAGCATATATATGTTCTCGTTGCCCAGCCAGAATTCCTTGCTCGGGTCGCCAAACCCGTTCTTGTAATCGTTCCAGTCTCGATTGAAGTTCTCGGCCGGAACACCGTAGTCATCGCGGCGATGTATCACCTGAAAACGGTGTCCGGAATTAATATTCAGTATGAATGTACAATAAGTTGAACGAAAAGATGAGACCAAATCTTTTGACATAATAAAAGTTGTAGCTATGCAGTCATGCATATTTACAATAAGGGTAGTGAGTAAGGATTTCCGCTAGCTACGGTCCTGACACACTTCGTTCGCCGTATCTCTTAATTCTCTTGAATAATTAATTAGTCTGTTAATTTGACCTTCCTCTCAAATTCGTTGTAGCGAAGCGTCTCTCCGAAGTCCACTTATCCCACTCATAGGGAATATTTCGTGACGGATTCTGAGTTGCGCCGCCGTTATTACACAGTATAATTTTCATCATATTGTTCCCACAAATAGTAAAGATTCAAATTTGTTGTAATTTAGTAGAGGAAGTTAAATTTGGTTGTCTACATAGTACAATTCGCGAATTCTCTCAGGCGTTCTTTAATATTAACCCAATGTCTCGTCAGTCTCCCAGAGTGTTCCTATTATTGTTTTCTTTTTCAATTTTAAATATGAAAATTATGTGAGTGTTCTAATTTTTCTATTAAAGATATAGCTACATATTAATATGTGTTTTATTTTAGCAGTTCTTGTTAAGTCTAGGTATAAAACCTACATAAATTATACATTTTTTAAAAATTGGACAAACGCTTACGTAGATACACACTGATCCACAAGCATGCATCATGATGCATCATGCATGCATGCATGCATCATGATGCATGCTTGTGCAGGCTGCGCAGGCTGACTGACTGACTGACAGGCTGACTCTGTCATAAATTTTCAGTTTTTGGTTGTATGTATTAGAATAAAATATGCCAGCAGAGTTACGGTTACTAATATGGTATGGTAGTTATTGGAAGAATTCTATTGGCTAACATCAGGAATGTTCTTCAGTAGTTTTGTCTGAATAGATATTTCAAAGTGCTCAATCTAAAGTACTCTCTTTTTTTCAACACTTTGTTTCACTACTGGACCTAGTGGCCAGTTTTGGGCCATACTTGACCAAGATCGCTATATGCGGACTGGCAGACTTCACACAGTTCAGATAATACATATCTCTTTACATATTCTATAAAATACTCTGAAAATAAATCAAAATATTAAGTTTATCTTACCGTCCAACCTCCGTCAGCAACATTTTGTTCACAAAACACCTTCAGGAACCAATACGTAGTGCCTCTAATTTGCAAATAGTACACGCCAGATTCACGCATTCCAGCATTGAAAAGATCCACACATGAATAACCCTGCAACAATAATACCTATGATTAACTATCAACCAACTATTTTGTATGTCAATCAACTATTTTGTATGCCAAAATCGGCACAATAAGCGCACCAACTCATTTTTGTAACACCTAATAACCTTATTGACAAATAAATGTTTTGAATTTGAATTTGAATTTGAATTTGAATTTGAATTTGAATGACGTTGCACAATGAAATTAATTATCAACTGTAGAAGACAGTATATGTACAATTTAACGCGCAAGAATACGTCTAGCTAATGATCTTGTACTAGGGGTACGCGTTTCTCCGCGAATAATGATCATAAATTAAAACTAAAAACGAATGGGCCTACCTAAATTAAATTTTTATGGGACCAATTCGAAACTATTCCGTATCAAACAAAACATGAATTACGTAAATCGGTTCAACAACCTCGGCGAAATCGGTGTACATACATAAAAAAAATATACCGGCCGAATTGAGTACTTCCTCCTTTTTGAAGTCGGTTAATAAACTATGTTTCTATTTGCGACTACTCGCACTTTTGAGCGATAGCAGTTCTAATTGAAACCGTTTGTACCAACAAAATCATCAACGACAAGCGGCCCGGGAAGAAATACTAAATTATTTCATATAATACGAGCCAATCAAATAAATTATACGTTAAAGTTGTATCCGCCTACGTATACTTACAAATTGTCAATTATACATTTTTCTTAACGCAGCGCCGGGTCAGAGCGCGACCGCGGAGAGTCAGAAACGGAGAGGGCCACTCTTTTTTGGTTTTAATTAAGTTTTCGTATAATAATGAACATTACGAGATGCAATGTGAAATGAATTTATCGAAACCCACAGTTGGGGTTTGTGTTCGTATACCTTCATAAAATACATACGAGTATGTATTCTTCACATCAGACCACCGATCCCCAATCTGACGAGACAGCGAGACCTTTCTATACACATAGATATTAAAGTTATAAACAGAATCCGTACTCCTTCTCATCATCAAATATTAGTTGAATGGAATCGAATGCGCATCCCCCGACTTAGTGGTGAGGTAAACACTGCGCCACAGAGCGAGTCGATACTGTGCAGTAAACGCGACAAACTTAATCTTTCGAAAACGTAAATCCATTCCGCGGCGTAGCGGGGCCCGCGCGTCCGTCACGCCGCTATACCAACTATCTACGAGTACATACGCATCGGACACAGAAAGGATGTCGAACAGAAATGTCTTGCGAAAAGTATTGTCTGTAATCTTGGATACAACTCCTGTATTGAAATAACGATTAAATACAGTTGACTATAAATAAATGCAGCAAGAAAAAAATAAAAGAATAATTTTGTACAGACGAGTTCAATGATGAAAACAAATTAGCTCATCTAGATCACCTACTTTTAACTATAGTTGATTACATACGACGTTACAATTGAAAATATAAATATTGAAGGCGACTATTCTGAATACATATGCCGGAATATGCCAAATTTTAAGACTGGCGCCAATTGGGGAAGGTGTAAGACCAGTGTGGACTTATAAAGCTCAATAGAGATACTCGTAACTTTAAAAAGACGCCTCATTGTGCCATTTCTGTAAGATTTGTTTACACAGTTCTGCTCTATAGTGCGTGCTGTGTACATTGTAAATAGCACGAAGGTATGTAAATACGAGATAGCGAAATGCTTTACAACGATCAAAACAATAAATTGATGTGATAATCCTTTGATATTTCGACAAAAATATACAGTTGCTGTCCGGTTGCGGTTCACATTACCGGGCCATGTGCTCGGCACGCGTTTTAATAATACAATACCTTTTCTCGTAATATTAACATAAATTATAATAGATACATCAAATTCGTTAGAGCGCTGAATAAAACTAATAAGCATTTAGTTGTGCATTTTTTTAACGGTGAAGGATTTCAAAAATTATATTAATTGCTTGAACAACGACAACATCTGACAAAATTCTGACTGACTATAAATCTACGAGTATATTTCCTCCAACTTACACCAAAACAGCTAAGTTAGCGTTGGTGCTACTGAATATATTGTTTTGAGCTTTACAATAATTGACAAACCACATTATGTGACATGTTTGGCGTAAAATATAAGGAATAGATGTGAAGAGATTTAGCAACAGAAATCTAGATTTATTCATAAACGTAATTGTATCTGAACAAATATGTAGATATAAAGTGTAATATTCGTGCAGATAAAGGTTCCAAAGCGTCGCGAATTAATCATGCATTTAGTGTAGCACACTGAATGTAAAGTAGCGAGGAGAGCGGGCGAGCTGCCCCCCGCTGCACACTGTTTACCGTAAAGAGAATTATCACAATAATCGTAATACTGATCTACGGCTCGTTCGCGCCAACAAACACTTGAATAAGGTGCGAATTGTATTAGTACCCGTGTCCCACCGCGCCCGATAGTACGAGGACGGAACAGTGTCGCTCCCGGGGAGTTTGTTTGTTTTGGTCCTAGCGGTTAGATTTCAGTCACATCTCCCTCGCTGTGACTTTTGTATACTACGTGCGTTTTATACATTAACAAATAATTGAAAAATATAACAATAAAGTAAAACACCGTAAGGCACTCCACGTCCTTTAGAGTTTGCCGTAATGTTGTCTGAGGTGTGTGGTTTCTATCAAACCGCATTTGGCCAGTACGGTACACTGTTTCCTTAACGCTTGTTATTGTTCTGAGAAAAAGCTTTGGTAACGTTGACCGCCGCTCCCGTTCATGCATCTCGAAGATAGTCTACAACCCTCAGTACTTCAACGTGGCCCACAAATCATTAACCGCTTACTTAGCAACTAGAACAGTTGAAATATTTATCGCTGCACGCTCCCAATGCAACAATAAGTTGTGTTAAAGTCGCATAAATCCCAGCACGTCGCCGGGCGCTCGGCGAGGAAGAAGGATCCCCGTTTCCTGTTAAAGCCTCCCTCATACATAAACAGATTTACATGAGACTAGATGAATTGTTAACGAGTGCGTGAGGAAACCTGTGGAAATGAAGCTTTTAATAGAGTTTATTCAAATTAATTCGATTCAACATCCCGAGAGGCTAACGGCACGGCGGCGGCGGCGCGGCGGGGCGGCTCCGCAGCTGGCCACGACAAGCGGCTTTGCATACGAGCACACTGCGGAGCAAACATTCGCGCCGCTACCAACGACTAACACATATTTGAAAACCGTCACAACTCAGTATTATTAATGAATAACTATTTTGTAATGCAATAAATAATACTATTCCGTTTCACTCAAAAGGTGGGCTGGACAATACCCATATTGATGTAAAGTACAACTGCGTTTCCTTAAGTTAAATAATATTTATGAGTAGCGCCTTGCATTTGAAATATTTATTAACAACAACAGCTAGCACTCTGTTAACACATTCAAATAGTTAACACATTCAATAGATGTACGTAAAAGTCTCATACGAACGCAGCGGCAGTGGAAATCGCGAACCATTTATCGCATTCCATATCGAGAAACATCCGTCCGCACTCAAATAAAGCACAATCTGCAGATAAAGGCCAGTGTCTACACGAGTTTCCCTGTTTCCCCGGCAGATGGCGTGCATTGTTCTCGCGATTGTATCTTAGATCTGCGCGGATACGGTGATGTACTATTTGCTGCTGTAGGAAGAGGTCTTGCAATCATGTGCCGGGGATACGACGCTACATATTATATGCCGTATTAGATCAACGATCGTCTTCCATTTGCCGGATCTGTTTTAGAAAGTTTAATACTCGTAGTACTATAGATACGTATGTAGGTATAAAGAAATATGTTACTTACGACTCATATTAACATTTGATATCTCAATAAATATATGTCTGTAACCAGCCTTTCTAATAGCAACAATTACCGTATTATACATGTATTATGTGAAACCACATTTTGCTTATTATGTTTTAAAAGTTTAAGCTGAACTAAAACTGAAGCTGAAACTAAAAAAGAAATGGAAATAAAGGATAATCCGGAGACACGGTCGTGTCTCTCGCGGCAATTACATATTTTAATATGTGCCGCACGACAGTGTCTTTATTCCC